>CAXKVY010002724.1:2500-144354 GCA_964058915.1 Tetropium fuscum
GCTAATGCCTATAGCTATTAGCTATATTATTATTATAATTGATCCTAGAGTTATAATACGTAACTTACTCTCGTCACCGTGGCATCGAAAACGATATATGAATACGTCATTCGTCATTAATAAAAATTCATTCTTTTTCAATGACACATAATCCACTCTTGTATTGTAAGTAGATTGGCTAGCTGGATGTAAATAAAAAACGACCGTGAACTTGCAGTTGTAGCCAGCCAGAGGAAAGTGAAAGTCTTCCGCAAGATTACGGTTTCAAGAGCAAGGATTATGTTATTAGGTAGGTCGTCGCAGGCGTAGTCCGTTCGCGGCTGGAGCCTGCCTTTACATGGCGTTCCATAGCCGCGCCATAGTCAGTACATAATATAAATACCGTTTTATAACGAGGAAGGAGGTGGATTAATAGCCACTGTGAGCAATTGCTTAAACTCAACCAGACATCGGACATTATAAGCCTTGTAGTCTAGTCAACAATTTCAAAAAGGTATTAATTCTTAAAAATATCTGCGATAGCTCATTGAATGTGGAATGACGTCTAGAAAAATGTATCGAAATGGTTTATTAGCACATAAAAAATTGCAAGTTATAAACAAATTAAGATAGAAAAAAGGCATTTAGTTATTCGCTAATAACTCAAAAATTATAAGCGATAACTTAAATCCGAAAATTGCCTGAAGGTCCATTATCGTATCTGCATTATTTAATAATCTAGGAGTCATAAAAGAATCGAAAACATTGAAAACACTTTAAATTTTTATAAACAAATGCTAATAGTAACATAAATAATAGTTACAAAATTGGGAGTCAACTTGTTTAAAGATTAATTATTCCTCCACAAATTCGACTTGAATGTCTATTTCAATATCTCTAATAGTTTCAAAGCTATATCAATTTTTTAGTTGACAAATCAAGTGGCTGTTTCAACTTCAGTATCGTATGATATAAAAAAGCGCTGTAAAAAATACCAAAAAATTGGTTTGAAAATGTTCTTGTATATGGCTGTTATTTTAATTTTTTATAGATTTAGAAAAAAAAATTATTTTCTGAATTTGTTTATAACAAATTGTTAAGTTAATAAACAATGAAATTACAGCTAAAAAAGCTAAAAAAAATTTTAAGCTGTAGCCGGTTAGCATCCGGAGACGATTAAAACTAATCTTAAACTAAAAATCTACCCTATTTATACTATTGTTGCTAAGCAAGTTGCTAAGCAACGCGTAAAGCGGGCTATACGGTATCGGTCCCTTGTCGCTATTCATACTACTGTCTATTATTGGCCACATTATTAATAATCACATTATTGATAATTTTAAATTATTAATATATATTCTATGATTGTTGTCAATAGCATGTTGTGCAACACTAGACTTATCTGTTCTTCCATATTTTAGATGAGCCATATTCTCTTTAAATCTGGTGTTTATTGATCGTCTCGTTTGTCCAACATATTTTCGATCACAATCATTACAACTAATTTCGTAAATCCCAGACCTTTCATTTGGAACAATTTTATCATTTGGATTGTCTAAGAGTTGTTGCAATTTACTACTCGACGAATGAATCGCTGTTATACCCACGTTTTTGAAGACCTTACTCATACCACGAGTAAACCGGGGTTCGTACCGGATGGATACATATTTTGGATTCTCTATATCCTTCTGAAAGGTCGTAGAATTACGAAGTGTGTCCTTAAATTTACTCTTCCTAATTAGTTTTTCAACTATATCTCTAGGATAACCATTACTCCATTAATAGTTTTTCTTTTTTAAACCTCTCATTACTGAGAGGTAAACTTAATAAGCGATGGACAAGAAAATTAAATTCAGAAATTAAAACTCGCCTTTTTTACTTTTAAATGATGGTTAAATGATTTGATGAAAAAAACGATTATAAACAATAAGCTAATATTTTTAAGAATTTTTTTTTCTTAAAAATCATAATATTCTCAAAACAGCAAAATTTATTACCGTAAATGAATGTCTTTCTCCGTTCCAAAAACAGTAATATGATGATGGATATTTTTTTAAAAATGGGCATTAATAGTTTGATTTTTAATTCTTTGATAACTTTAAAAAAATATTATAAACAAAATAAACAAATTTTTAAAAAAGGTTAAATGTTTTTTCTTAAGTGCATTTATAAGAAACGCTCCAAGAAGCGAAAAATTTATAGTCCTATTATTTAAACGTTTTTTGTTTTCTCCAATGAAACCGAGGGTCTAAAAAATTTCGTTAGGTAACAATCGCCTAACTTGTATGTATATATGTATAAGAGACGGAGTGTAGTGGTTTCACTTCTACTACAGCACTTAGGCCTCATTAGGCCCTGTGCGTTCCTCTTTTTTTACTTGAGTACTTTTCATCAAACCATCCTATTTATTACGGGTGGCTTGGTGGCAAGTCTCTTTACAATTTTTATGTATGACAGCATGTTTCTGAGTTACCGAGATTTATTACTCTGTCATTACAATTTATCTGGGACCACGCACCCGCGGCAGATATTAAGTATTCCCAGGTCTCAGTTGGACTGCCACAGCCCATCCCAAGCCTGCCTAGGTCACCCATCGAAGTGCCATCAACTTGCCCGTCTTGCTTAACTTCGAAGGTCGAAATCTTACCGGTCAAGTCCCGCGGCTAGGCGGTTCCTAGCCTAACTTGTTTAAAACTTAACTTTAGATTTTTTCGAACGGTACCTTATTCTTTAACACGTTAAGAATATAAAATAATTTTTTCAAATTTATGTGACGAGCTCTGAAGGGAGCACTCTTCAGAGGCGTAGCGCACATATCGTAATAGCCTTGTCATAGGACAAGCTGAATATAGATTCAGCGTTAAATTAAAATTCTAAATAATGGAGATAAAATTCTTTAATCCTCTTCGCAGTTATAGTCGATAATATTTTAATTGTATATTCTTTGTAATCTTCTCCAGTTTTCTTTCTCATATTATTAGCCCAATCCTTTAACACATCTGCTATATTTGGAATGGAGTTATTTTTGACAGTTCGTAATTTCGGATTTGACAACACGCCATAAATTATTAAAAATTAGCTCAGTCGAAATTTACCGAAACAACTCATATAGTACAGTATAGTTACTATAATACTTAAAAATTATAGCTGACAGGACAAATTTTAAAGTGACGTGCGACCACTAGATGTACTCTGCTTTTGAGGAACAGGCATTTTTATAGGTGATAAAACGAAGCACCATTTTTACCGATGTCAAAGTAACAAAAATGTGACTATCAAATAATTTCTTTTTATCATAATTTAACATAATAAATACCCCACTTGTTACGCCCATGTCAAATGTAATGTACCTACTGTAAACTGTGTAAACTAACTTGACGGCCTTGCTGGAGGCAGTCAGCTTACTACGCTAAACCACGTTGACCGCAAGACTATTTGTAACACTAAAGATTATGTTACATGTGCCTTATTATTAAAGTTGCCTTTCGTGCTAGCGGAGGGTTTTCGGAATCGGATACCTACCTACTACTTTCTATTTACTGTCATCTGTAAGTATGTGTTATAAATGGGTAAATATTAAAAAAAAAACACGTTAAACAATGTAAATTGGTACCCATCATACATAAAACAGCAAAGTTTACACATTTTACACGAGTAATAATAGATATATAATACGATTAATCGATATAAAAGCATGCAAATATTCGCTAGTCAACCTTTCACTCCATCGGGGATATTTTGTAAAATTAATACGAATTTATATCTTAACATTCTTTGTGTATGAGAATTGATCCGGTTCAGTGAATATCTGGAACTTAAGACCACGTCACCTCGTATATATGTCACACCCAGGTTTATAAGAAAAGCGTAAGTGTGCAAAATACCTTCGAATACCCAAACACCTACAAGGTGTAGTGAAGGAAGTAGCCAACATATAAACAAACTTTGATCTATTATTGACGCTAATTATTATTATATCACTTTTATATAGAGAGAAAATAATTATGTATATTAACATTAGGTATAATTAAAACGCAACAGTATTTATTAAATTCTATAAAGTTTTATTAAATGCTATTAATATTGTTGAAATGTATATAAATATCTTAAAGCAGCCTTCCGTTTCAGCCCTGTCCTGATTCCCACGAATTCAGAGAGGACCAGTGTGCAGCTTACAACGACATTCCCTACGAAGGATCTTCCTACGAATGGATACCACATTATGATGACGATCATCCTTGCGCACTTACATGCAAGGGAAAACCAAACAACCCCGATGATATATCCGATATAGGTGATGATTACGTGCATGTTGTGGCAAGGTTAGCTGAGAAAGTGCACGATGGAACCAGATGTAGACCCGGGAGTTTGGATATGTGCATAGACGGAAAATGCCAGGTAAATTATAACGTTAATAGCTTCAATATAATATAATATATATTAAAATTACGTTGCGGTAAGCCTCAAATTATATTGGAGGTGTAAATTCACTAAATCACAATCAAAATATGTTCGGCTCCTTGTGAGAAAGTTATTCTTCGAATGGGAATTAAATGCTTTAAAGATAATTTAATGATTGACTGCTGACAGTTATTTAATACAATAAACAATTTTTTATTCTTATCGTTGATTCTCCATATGGCTATTCAGAAAGTTGTTCCTTATGAAATTTGCAAAAAAACAATCTCGAATAGAGGTCTAAAATACTAAAAATGCTTAGGAGCGAAGATATACCTACAGCACAACATGGATTTTTTTTGTAAATTGTTAATTATAAAATTAACTATAAATATATATATATATATATATATATATATATATATATATATATATATATATATATATATATATATATATATATATATATATATATATATATATATATATATATATATATATATATATATATATATATATATATATATATATATATATATATATATATATACTATAATATATACTTGTGTGGAAAAAAGGGAAGAGAAAATTGAAATCAGTACACCAAGCCAAACAATTTATAACATTTATTGTGTGTTTTTAATAACTCTTCCTTCTAATAATTGTATAACATGCAACATTCCAATTTTTTAATTGAATAATAATGTTCTACCATACTGAAAAATAAGATATGCAAAATATGACGCCTTAATTCCCAATAATAAATTTGTTATAAATTATTAAAGACTTGCGCGCGAGCGAACCGTTTCAAACATATTCAAAGTCGTGACGCCACAGCCTATAATTTACAAACGACGAGGAGACGGATTCGCGACAGCATGATTTCATATTATTTCATTCGGCCGGTTTGTGACGTAACAGCTAGTTTCGGGCCTCTTCAATTTTATAGCTGTTTATGTCCTTTATACTGATCGCGCGGAATTAGACATCTTGTTTTCTTTTGAAGTACACGTTTTACTATAACATTGCGCTGTTTTTTAGTATTATTTTTTTATATTTAAAATTTTAGTCATTTTTCCTATTGCAAGTTCACTTGGCCGTTAAAGCCTTTCAAAACTTGCAAATTGCATGCCTATTATTATAACTTCAAATTTGTTTTAACTTTCTTTTGATAAAAGGGCAAGCATTTTAATATCAGAGAAACAAAAGAAAAACAAAAAAATGTATTCTCTCTGTTACTTGAATGTAGCTAGTTGCAGCTATAATGCAGAACTTATACAATATGTCTAATCTTCGAAAACCAGTATCCCTCTGGGTCTCTAAAGCTTACAGTTAAGAGTCGTACCTAGGTACATGGTCATTAAACCGAAATTAATATTTTACGATGAACATTGAACATATCAGTCTAAAACTGGAGTAAAACTACGCGTTACTGCCCCAAATGCAACACTACTAAATTATTACGCCCATAAAACATAATTCACTTTTAATTGCCCTACAAACAGTTAATTACATCAGACTGGCTATGCCGGCTAGATTGAAACTGCAAAAGTTTTCCCGATTTTGTAGGACTTTATTTGCGAGTTAATGTCAGAACGGTTAATTGCCTGGGCGTTCACTGTGCAATATCTACTTTGTGCACAATTTTTTCAAAATATTAAAACCAGAAATGTATTGCCAAAATATCGAGGTATGTTTAATAATTTGCAACGTGATCGTATGGCATGTGGTTCCGTATATATATTCTTTAAATAAGATTGCATTAAAACATGAAAAATGCACTGCGAGATAACGCTCGCCCTTTTTCTTGACAGTCGAAGAGTGACTGGCTGTAAAACCCCGTTGATGATAAAGGGAGTGCGCGGATATATAACAGGCAATATGTTTTTACTATCAGCCGCCCAACTGAAGAGCTCAAAGCGTCTTGTCTGGTTTTCCAAATAAATACGAGCTTTATGTACGCGCCCTAGCCCTGACAGTGAGAAGTGACAAATTTTACAAGCGACGAATGAATACACATCACACCCTTCCGTTCTCATGCTATGCGAATATTTTCTCCTTTATTTTTTTTTAGAATAATTGCAAGTCAAGAAAATATTTTCAGAATAAGTTTAAGAATACCCAGCGTTGTTGTTGAAATTTGGACAATATAGTCTATCTATTCATATATTATCCTTATCTATTCATATATTGCAACATTTTTCTCTCTTGAGTTTTCTTCGAGAAATACATTATTTACTCAAAAAAAATAAAATTATACTCACATCGTCTTTCAAATAAATTCACCAAGGGGTTATTATTCGGTGAAAAAGTCAAGTAAGCTGTTGTCAAAGAAAGTCATTATTATGTCATATTATGAAGTATTGTCATTACTCTTGTTTTCTCTAAACTATAGAGTTACTATAAGGGACTTTAATAAAAGAGTGGCAATTTTATTTAATTGAATGAAACTACAAATTACACAATACCACAATAACATATTATATAAGTGCACTATTGTAACAAACAACAGTAACAAACTAACAACAATGGTATCAAAATATCAATAATAAAAATCATAATACATGTTGAAAATGGCCCCCTGCGCACAACCCACGACTCATTGAATTCCGTATTCTTTGAAATAATCTGGGTGTATTTCTAATAGTTTCGCATGATGTTACAATGCGATATCTTAAATTCTCTATATTTTCAACGGCAGTTGAAGCAACCAACCTCTTAAGAAAATCCCAAATGCAAAAATCCAATGAATTTAATTCTGGAGATCGGGCAGGCCAATTCTGGGGGCCTGCTCAGCCTGTCCAACGATAAGTGGCGACGGGCATTAATACGAAAATGGGCAGGAACGCCTTCATGCATGAACATTCTTGCCTAATTTAAACAAGGACCTCTTCAAGAAGTAGGGGCAACTATTCTTCAAGGATATGGCACTATGAGTCTCCATATAATCTCATTGGAAGAAAATATGGGCCAATTAATAATCATCAATGACACCAAGCCACACATTAAATAAAAACTGTTGTTGAATCGTAGCTTCAAAAATTTCATATGGATTTTCGGCAGCCCATATGTGATTATTATGGAAATTTCTGAGAGATTCCTTTGAAAAGTTAGCCCCATCAGTAAACAAAATACGAAATAAAAACTGTAGAACTTGTGTGATCATTTGATTTTGACAAAAAATTAGACGAGGTAGAAAGTCTCGAGGTAAGAGAGCTTGTGCTCATTGGATATGGTACGGATACAACTGCTGTTCTTCTAAAATTCTAAATACCGTGGAATAGCTTACATATAATATCCCGGCAAATTTTCTTGTACTTGTTTCAGGAAATTCTTCTATTAAATTAAGAACGGCGTCCTAGCGGTACGATTCTTACTTCTCGAGCATGTCCGCAGTCGAGAGTTCTTCTTAAAAAAATTACCATTTTCTCGTAGAGGTTCATGAATACTTGTGAATATGCCATGATGAGGTAATGTTCGTTCTTGATATAATTGAGCCTAAAGCCGTTGAGTTTCTAATGCATTTCCACCAGCACGACCATATAGAAAATGCATATCTGCAATTTCGGCATTTGTATATAGTTTATAATTTTTACAAGCTGTGCCTATTTATTTTAACTGTAAAATTGAGATAAATTAACAAAATTATACTTATATGTCATAATGACTTAAATACTTGTCATAATAACTTTATTTGACAACAGCCTACTTAACTGTTTCACCGAATAACAACCCCTCATTTAATTTGTTTGAAAGACAATGTGAGCATTTTTTGTGGGCAAACAATCAATTTCTTGAAGAAAACTCAAGAAGTTGCAGATATAAGCTCTATTTGCACATCAAATTTTTAAATAAGGAAATATCGACGCGGTAAAGAGTTCTGAGAAAAATATTATAGGGGTTGGTTGTTGTACCCCCTTGTAGCAATGTCTCAGGGTTACAAAAATTGTCACAAACTTCCATTTTATTAGTACAAGTTGTTCGCCAAATTTCATCCTTCTAAATTCTTCCATAGTGGAGAAAATAAATGAAAACAATTTTTTCCCCAATTTTAGAGGGCTGTAACTTGGAAGGGAAGAGGTTTTGGAAAACAATTCATATGAAACCCACCTTAATTTTTGCTAAAAAATAACGCCTTAAATTATTTCGCTACAATTTAGAAACACCCTGTATTATTATTATATATATATATATATATATATATATATATATATATATATATATATATATATATATATATATATATATATATATATATATATATATATATATATATATATATATATATACCCAGCGTTGTTGTTAAAATTTGAACAGAATTCCCATAAAACTGTATGGGACGACGTTCATACTCTCCACCCTGGGTACCAAGTACCTCGGAGACCGTTGCCGTCGTGATATTCGTGTCCAGCGACCCCAAAAACCCAAGAGTAAGTAACGATTTTCGATTATGTTACGAATTCCCATCAAACTGTAGACTACGTTCATATTTCTTTAAATTAAATTTCTTAAAAGTTTGCTTGTGGCCAAGTCCAAATCTCTTAATGTCCCTGCAAAGTACTGTAGGGAACGTCAGTTTACTTTGATACTTTTATCATCCCTGTAGATTTACTATCTCCTATGTACATAGGATCCTCTTTTAAGCTGTTATACACATTTAGACAAGACAAATTTGTTTTGTTTGGTAGTCCAAAGATAAATGATTATTTTGTTTTGAAGTTCCTTCTTCTAAATCCTCGCCTAAATATGAATCGTCGGAATCAACCTGGGGTTTTACCAAATTTATAGCAGGTTCGTTTTCAATATAGGGATCGTCGTTTTCACAATAATTCTTTTACAGTTGCTTCGAAACAGTTGAATTATTTTCATACGGTCAAAATATTGTTTATATATATACTGGGCTTTCATTTAATCCCGAAACTCACGTGACATAATTACATTGAAAAAGCACACGCCTTTGAATTGACCATGAAATCTATGAATAAATAAATTCAAACTATTTTTTAGGAAGATCTAAAACATTATTTATTACTTCTACGTATGAACAATTAGATAGATTTCAATTATCATTTCTATGACAATCGTGATGGTGTTTCCATACCGTTAGGTCTTAAGAGGGGGATTTTGTAGAAAAGTGAAATGGCGGAACGCCGAATCGGTGGTCTCAGACAGGTGCCGGTGCTCTGTGAGTCAGCCCTTGACCGTGTGATGTGTTTCAGTCGACTGTTTTTTAGCCGAGTGTGGTGTTCTTTAGCTTAAATGGAGGTCGCGATATTTTATTTTCCTTAAGCACATTGCACACAGTGAAGAATTATTAATAAAAAATATTAAACTGAAAGTTAAGTTGATGTGAACCTAGATGTCCGGGACAGTGAGTGAAATAGTTTTAGTTATTGTTCCTGGCCTAGTTCCGTCGTAAATGCGAAATATTGATACGCTAAAAATATGACTAAAATTGAGGTATTTTAGTATTTATTTAAATGTTTCTTCTGTTTCATGATTTTCAATATTAGACACATAGGGGCAGCATTGCTCACGCCGTAATAACGGGAAAAACTTCCACAGAGATTGGACCTGATGGTTTTATCGCTGGGTCTTTTAGGGACTTTTTATCAGTTATTTACATGGTAACTTCTTAAATACCAACTTATAGAATTTGATTAAGTAGTAAACAGAAATAAATTTATCACGTGGGTTTCGGGATTAAATAAAAGCCCGGTATACTACAAACAACTCAATTGTCTATCTGATCAAGGATCTGCCAAAATAATCGTCAACTCTATTCGGCATTCACTTCGCAAAATATCGTCAGTTACATTTTCCTTCGGCGTTCTCCACCTGTTCTTTATTTCACGAAATCTCTTCCGCTCCCTCGAAATAAATGCCTAGTGACGCGGATCCTCGACGGGGGCGGCGGGGAGGGCGAGAAAGCGTGAGAGAAAGCATTTTCCGCGAGGGTATGCCTGTAGGAGCGCATCTCAACTCGATACACTTCAAACCTTTCATTTATTCATCACCCCAGTCTCAAGTGACACTTGTCAACCAAAACCAAATGGTTTTGTGAACCGTGCGTCATTATCGCCACATACTTGGTGCTGAATATTTTAGGCGCGCGGGTCATACTCCATCAAAATTTACGGGCCCCGGGAAAACTTTCTAAAACAAATACCTATATCTATGAGTTATCCAAAAAAAGATATTCAAGGATTACTTTACAAAAATATTTTTTTACAGACTTCAGGAAAAGGAGGTTCTCAATTCGGTTGTATTTTTTGTATGTTTGTTATCTCGGAATATCCGTCATTTATAAATCAATTTTAGAAATTTTGTGGAAATTGAAAAGGTAATTGGAAACGGGGTATTTTCAAGTGGGACTCATATTAGTTTTATTGGCATTGGACCTTGGATTCCGAAGATATATCGGGGAACGCACCAGATACATCAGAATAAATGGCGAGTGCGCCAGTCACAACCATAATGAATTAATGTAGATATTTGAATTAATTAAAAAAATATTTTCTATCGTATCAAATTGTGAAGCTGAAAACCATTCTCAAATCAACTTAATCATCATAAAAATTGGTCCTTTCTTACTTACAATACAATCAATTTATTAGGCCAATAATATACAATTATTGTTATTTTTGGAGTCGGTGCCAGCCAAGGTTAACAAACGTGTTCACTTACAATTGAATACAACTGCCTAAAGCGACACCACAATTACAAATAAACCTAAATTCAAACTTCTAGTCGAATACAATTAGAGATGCACTACTTCGCTATATCAAAGTTTACAAAATATGTATTCTGTAAACTTTGGTTATACGTTAGTAGTCCTTGGCGGGTACCGACTCCAAAAATAACAATAATTGTATATTATTGGCCTAATAAATTGATTGTATTCTAAGTAAGAATGAATAACGTAACTATTTTTTCCTTTTTAGTATAGTTTTTTTAGGATAGATTTTTTTGAATTCGGTTTTGTTTTTTTAAATATATGTTATATAGTTACTTGTCAAACTGTGAACTATATTGTCCTCAAAACGTTTTGTTCAGAAATGTTTCTTACAGGGTTTGTAAGTAGCTACTTAAGCTTGCGCATTATGCAGATTATGCTCACGTACGTCCCATTGTGGAAACTGCCTTTTTGAATGAAACTGTAGAGTTTAGTAGGCAATTACACGTAAATAGGACATAATATCCTAAATGTGTCATAACAATACTCGCTGTTTAAATACATATAACATACACATATACATATTACATGCTGTCCTGTTGCAATTTTTTGCCATGACCTATATAGAACTATAGAACAGTGGCTTAGATACGGGGGGATCCAGGGGATCTGGACCCCCCCACACGAGGCCGCAGTCGTAAACCGAAAGGCACATTCGCGAGCGAGATCATAACAGCCATGTTTTTTTGTTGTAGGCATGTTGCAGATAGTATCAATTCGTTACTTGATTCTTACAATTTTTATTCAAATACCGCGACGCAGCGCCATTCAAAAGCACAGATCAAATCCGAATTTGCAAAATTCCTGAGGATTTCTACAGTTCATAAATGTTAAAACAAATGTTAAAAATTAGTAAAAAGGTTTATTGCCCACAAAGAAATTCTGATAGGGTTACAATGTTTATTTCCTGTCAACAAATGCAGCTCAGAAAATTCGCTACAATACTTCCAACATTTATTTACTATTTATTCAGAGGAGCTGTCAACGCGGAATTGGTTTTAGCTGAGAGACCATGTTAAATTATTAAAAGAGCATCAAGTTCCCACACATCCTGTCATTGGATGTGTGCGTTAGCTAGCTGTAACCTCAACTTATTCCCAAACATATTTCTTCTGTTCAAAATTCTTGCTACACTTGCCACCTCGGAATGGTAATTTTTCACTTTGAAACGGATCAAAACATACCTTAGTGTTAAGTTTACTGACAATAATTTTTACTTTAGCGAAGGCAAAATGGTTTGGCTACATTATCTATTAGGAACCCTTGCAAGTCGCATGACTCATCAGCTAAATTCCTTTTCCACTAATTCGCAATACATGTCAGCCTTATTTCGAGCCACATAACAATTGAGATAAAGCATATGACAGATATGAGGGAGAGAGAGAGAAACAGAGATATCGAATGCAGCTTTGACTTGGACAACTATCGCCCACAAGTGTTCTAAAGCGGAAAGCAATTTTGATATAATGAGAAGTAGATAGCGAATGCAGCTTTGACTTGGGAAACGGTCCCCCACAAGTGTTTTAAAGCGGAATGCATTTTTGATATAATTTATAAACTATCGTGGCAGAGCGGAATTAACCAGAATACAATATTACTTATGCATATATCCTGCTGGATATATATGGATTGGGCTTTCGAATATGATCTAAATGGATGATGATATTTTTGAGAAGGATGCGTCCTTGCCACTACTTCACTTTCTTCCTGAGAAATTCAGTTTATATATGAATAACGACCGGAACATTGCCACGAGTAAATCAGGTTAATTGCAACGATTGATGCTATATTCTCGAGCATTCTACACCATTTACATTCACGAACCTTCAGTTACCATAAAGCCAGTATGTACAATTATTAACTTAATTAAAAATAAAAAAATGTTTTTTAGAAGGTTCTGTTATTTTCTTTGTGACTTTTTGTAACTTTTTCTACTTTAAATAAAAGCAGTCATAATTATAAGCCATTTTATTATTATTTACCACACAAAGATTTATGTATTAAAGTTGATTTTAGGGAATTGCAGTTTTTGATATCCGGTATCCGGCCGGATATTCAGCTACTATCCGGTATCCGGCCGGAATCCAGCCGGATACCGGATAGTCTCCGGATATCCGTTTCATCTCTAATTCAAATTCCCAAAAAATTATCGTAAAAGTTTCCAATTTTCCGAAATTCATAATTCTGCCTTTACCGGTTTTGGCGAAATTTAGAGAAAACTTTTGGCGGTTTTAAGCAATTTAGGCAAAACCCATAATTCATGGGACTATGTTTATATACCTTTCTTATATTATTTTTGTTATAGAAGGCCCTGATAAAGATTTTTTTTAGTATATTATGTTACGGTGCGTCTGTAACATACGTGCTGTTAAAATAATTTTGGTATCATTGGTATCTCCGAAACTAGAGATAAATACAAAATAGGTTAAATTTAATAAAATCTGATTTAGAATTTGCCTGACTTAAAAAAATACAGAACGGTCCCTTTTAAGGCTCCGTAAAAGTAATATGTCAACAACAGCCTCAAAAGCACTCCACGGGTATAAATTATCTCGTAACATGCTATTGTAATTCCATATTTCATTTCTCCGATTTTTTCGGCACTGATAAAATTCATATACGCGTGGTAAGAAGACAAATATCTCACTCTGCATTGTATATGAAGCTGTCATGAGAAAAATCGGCGGAATACGGACACAAAAATATCTGAAGACGTCTTAATAATGTGGCGATAACCGTATTGGAGGAACAGGAGATTCATTTCCAGCAGGATTTATTTTCCGCTAGAGTTTTCCGTGCGGATTGAGCGTGCCCCGGCTTTGAGGAGTACTTTGTTGTGATGAATGCGTAACAGCCACAAATATTTTACGCCGCTCCGAGGGAGAGTGATAATTCAGAGACGTAAACAACTTATGCATAATAGAAAACTATAAAGGGATCTGATGAACAAAGCAACTTGAATTTGTGAGAAACTGCAATGGACAGTAGTGGCTTTGTCTTTTACTCTATCATGAAAAAACAAGTTTTATCGATTTTTCGAGCCTTCGCGTCTGACAGCAAATAGCTCAGTCAAAATAGACATTTATCAGCACAAATTACTGATAATTAGCCCGGTCAAATAGACACTCAATGCCATTATAAATTAAATTTGAAAATTTCTCATCGATCCCATATCTGCAAAAAAATATATTCAGGGTCAGACTTTGCAAATCCACGAGCTATTGTGGTTCTGTTTTATTAAATAATATTGTATTAAATGAAAAAATCTGCGTGCAGCACATTACACATGATAGAAGTGAAACCGAACTTCTCTACCGATTCGTTGGGAGAGTGAGAGAGAGAGAGGGATAGAGAGTGAGAGAGAGAGAGGGATAGAGAGAGAGGGAGAGAGGGGGGGAGAGAGAGGGGAGGTACATATTGGCCTTATGGCAACTGAAGCGTGACACATATGTTCGTGATTCTAAATGGTGAAGATTTGTCGAGAATATAGCATCAATCGTTGTTCCTGATTTAGTCGTGGCAATGTTCCGGTCGTTATTCATTCTAAACCGAATTTCTCACGAAGAAAGTGAAGTAGTGGTCAGGACGCATCCTCTGCGAAAAGATCATCATCCATTTGGATCAGATTCGAAAGCCCAATGCAGATACATCCAGTAGGATATGCATAAGTAATATTGTATTCTGGTTAATTCCGATTCTGTCACGATTATAAATTATATCAAAATTGCTCTCCGCTTTAGAACACTTGTGGGGGAAAGTTGCCCAAGTCAAAGCTGCATTCTCTATATCTGTTTCTCATTATATCAAAATTTCTTTCCGCTTTAGAACACTAACTTGTGGGTGATCGTTGGCCAAGTCAAAGCTGCATTCGATATATCTGTTTCTCTCTATATCTGTTTCTCTCCCTCATATCTGTCATATGCTATATCTCACTTGCGAGATGAAAATGTGCCGTGACGCGACCTTGAAAAATCACTCTCATGCTGCTAAAAAATTCACCTCAAAAATGGTACCATTGTAAATTATGAAAGCGGTGTGAATTATGAGTAATCGGGGAAAACTCTTCGTCTGATTGATAATAAATTATCTAATGGAAGATCTTTTCTTCGTATTCCTTATTCGTATTCCTCTTCCTGCTCGATACAAGTAAATTGTTCTAACAGTGATGCATCAGATGTCTCATCGCTGGTATAAGAATCCTCTTCTGATGGCGATTCAACATTGGAGCACGACTGGCCTTGACAACTACTACATGCTAATGAACAAAACAATCCAACTTTTTTGCAGCCGGTCTCCCCTTTTTGCACTTGCAAAAATTGTATTGCGGTGTTTTTCCGGTGCAGGTTGAAATAAAAATTAAAAGATAAGTAAATATCCCTGTACGCACTTTTTTCGCAGCAGAAAATGTTATTAGCATAGATTTAAGGTAGGATAACAAAAAAACGAGGTATTTATAAATTTAAAATTTTCACTGTAAATGTAAATGTAAAAACAAAACTTTGTTCTTGGCCAGGTGCATCCTCAGAAGTACAAAGTAATAAGGAAATATTAGATACAAGTGCTCAAGGTTACACTGGCGTATAAAATGAGGGTCTGGGTTTCTTTTGAATTGATATTCTCATAATCGTACTATTTATAAGCTATACAGACTGGTAAAAAAATATTTTTACTTGTACTACAGCTCCAGTGATATATGTACGCGGCATACTTAAGCATATTATGAAGCATACAACCTTCTTCACTTTTTGAATGGTTTATCGTTATATCTCGGAAACTAACTCTTAGCAGAAAAAGTGTAAAGACGATTTTTATAGATAATTGCATGGTCTATAATTTTTGTTTGCACTATTTGTATGATAAAACTTGGTACTCTATTATTGAATCAAATACAGCAGATGAGCATTATACTTATGAAGCATCTTTTTTCTTAGAACAATGTACATAAATCCAGCAAATAGGGGAAAATGAAGACATGATTGTTGAAATAGAATTTGCAGACTATCAATCATGCAAATTTTTTTGCAGAAATCAACAATAATCCATTCCACTTTGGTCATGCCAATAGTACTATTTTTTCGATCAATAGGACTGTCTGATCAAACTTCCCTCATGATAATAAATCGTGAGGCCTACTGGGGTAGCCAACTACACTACCTCATAGGTGGTTTGGATATGTGTGCTTTTTATGCATACTTTTCCAACTTTTGAAATCGCGATATCTCAAGAATGGTAATTCGTAGGAACAATTGCACGATCTACAACTTTTGTCTGACCTATTTTTCTGATAACACTTATAGTTTAAGAGGAATATGTGCCAAATAGGACCTTGAATAATTTTTCATCAGAAGTAGGACCGGATCGGTGGGGACTTCTGATATTCCATTTATAATAGTGTATTTAAGACCTATACCAATTTTCCTATATCTGCTAAGAAATGTGGGATTTAGTTCTTCAAAGTTCTTGTATAAAATTTGTGTGGCTAAAATATTAAACTGTCCTAATCTTATACCGTAATCTAATAACAGTTAATCTCACAGCATGCAACACAAGCTGTTTAGCGGCCTACGCCATTATACCGTGGCTTTTCTTTTTCATGCGTCCTTCCTTGGACCGGCCCGGCCGTCTATCAATCTGACGCCTCCATTTTTCCCAAGTTACTGCCTGCGATCCGCAATTTTTCTTCCTATAAGTAATTTTTCAGTGTTCGCTGTGACGTAAACTTCATAAACACGGTTTAGGATATTTCACGATACAAAATTGTTGAAATCGTGTGGATAAATAATTATCGTAACATCATACGCATTTATTTATATTTCGCTTGCACAATAAGTAATGAAAGTATCCAAAGTGTGCTTATGACCACACGATAGAAGTGAATACTTCTAATTTTCGCATTTTAAAATATGTACTGTATTCCGTATTCCCGTATTATCGCCCGTATTATCGCAACCCGCAATACACCCACCCGTTAATACACGTTGACCTACATTCCCGTGACACAGATGCTTCAGGCAACTGGCGCTAGATAGGGCCCCACTGTATGTCGCTCCAAAATACCTACTGATAGTTAGCAAGTACTGCGACGGACCGTCACCTCGGCAGTCGATTCTATTCAATCCAATTTAATTCAATTCGATACAGAGAGGAAAACAATTGGACGATAACCCGACCAGACGGAACCTCCAGATATATTGTTTTCTGATTGTATTTCGTCTATTGGATGCAGAACTAGTTTATGTCACAAAAAGTAAATTTTACAGGAGAGCATTTTTTTTTATTCTCTCGAACAGTTGTAACTGTTCATAATTAAATTTAAAGTTTTACTTATGTCGATTTGATGTAAAATTCAATGTTTGTAGTTTTAACGAATTAAGTTGTAAATTACAAAAAAATGTGGACATAGAATACTTGTTTCGGAACTATACAATTCTATGTCCACTTAGGCTTGGACGTGGTAAATTTTTTTGCGACTTAGGCTAGTTCTGTTTACATCAGTGTCGTTTGCAATAATTCAAAACAGATAAAAATAAACTATTTCGAACCTTTTTATTTTAACCTTTTTATTTCAAAGTAAAGGTACAATAGGTATACCTATAACTAACTTACAGAAATAACTAAAATAACTTCTAGGTACCTACAGTAGTTGAAGTGTACGTAGCCACAAATAATATTAGGTTACTTGAACAGTTAAAAAAGAAAGGAAAGTAAGACGTGAGAAATTATTCTCTCCGTAAATAATAAGCAAAAGTAAATCTTTAAAAGAAAAAAAAATATTCTAAAACATGTCACACAGTTGTTCCTAAATAGATTTATTTTCTAATGTAAGAAAGATTAGTCAATAAAGTTCATTCACTGTCCGACTCGTCTCTGCCAGTTCCAGTAGTAGTATAAGGAAGACTCTTAAAGAAATCGTGGTATTGATTATTTATCACCTTCTTTTCGCATAAAAATTGTAGGTGATCATATTTTTTTTTACTTAATGGAAGTTTATTTTTGTAGCAATGCTTCAATTGTACTGTACCAATATCAACATCAATTGTTCTTCTTCCTTTTTGTACCAAGTTTATTTTTCTGAATAATGTACTCGTGTCATAATTATAACAAAATGAGACAATATTAGGAAATTTATGACTCGTCTCTATGATTCGTATTTTACTTAAATAAACTTTTTCATTGTCCTCATCTCGATCCCAGTTTATAGAAATTTTTTGTGTAAGCGCTTTTAAATAAAAAAAAATTACTTTTAAATAAGTAAAATTGTACGTCGAAAGTTTCAGCTTGTAGTAAGCTAGTCCAACATTAGATTTTGGCACCGAGAGAATCTGTTCTAGATCAAACACTGCTGTGCATAATTCGGGATGCAGTTTGGCTCTTTGTTTATCAGTGTTTTTAAGTTCTCTTGCTGTATTTTTATTTTTTATATGAGACTGATATTCGTCTTCCATTTCATGTTTCTCTTGTTCGGAGGATTCCTTGTATTTATTGCAAGTGTCACACAGATCTTTTTTTGGTTGGAGAAACGAAATATTAAATTCTGTGCCAAAAATGTGTCTATAGGTACTTTCAGTTGCAGGCTTGGTGATGTTTTGTTCAGCACATAACTCAAGGTAAAGAGAATACATTTTAGATATGTTGAGGGTTGGTGGTAAAAAAAGTTTAGTTGTTTTTTCTACAATAGTGGCTTTCAACGTACTCAAATGAGTTGATATGATCTCGAACTGTTTGCTTGACTAAGTCATCTAGTTTTGAATTTTTAGAGACTTTTCCTCGTCTGTCCTCTGCAACAATCCCAGTAGTTCCCATTTTTGTGAAAGTTGTCTTTACTACTTGGGCACTTATGCCCAAAGTGTTTAAAAAAAATGTCTTACACGTAAATATTTTGGCTCCCTTAATATGAAAATTATATTTAAATGGAAAAGCTCTGTTTTTTCTTCGTTTTGTTGTATTTCCATCAGTACCTTGAGCCTCTTCTTCACCAGTTTCTTCCTCATTACCATTTTTCTCTCTTAGTCGTGTCCTTGATTTTTCCATTATCTCTACATGTTTTGTTATAAAATCACGCTGCCTGTTAATATCCCCGAGTTGCCAATAGTCATGAAAAATCTGTCTCCTGTCTTCTTCTGAAAATTTGTCACTACATTTTTGTCTACAGTTACTACATGGATTTGTCAGTTGTCGTTTTGGATGAACATTGCCCTTCCAGTTCACATATTCTTTTCCAAGGTTTCTATGGTTTTTTATTATATTTCTTTTCCATTTGGTTAAATCACGCTTCCTTCTTCGTGTAGTCGCTTTTGTTGCCATCTGTACGTTCTCGCTGTCTGAGTCTGATGATATGTTATTTTGCACTTCCTTGGTACCTAAATGCATAGCTGGAGATGGAATAAAATCAGGATCGTTACTGTCAGCATCAGAAGCAAAGGGATCTTCTTCAGTTGAATCAGAAATAAACAAGTCTTCGTCAAGAGTTTTACGTAGGTCTGATATACTCTTGCTATTACCAGGAAGTATTTCAGTGTCTTTTTGTTCTTCCGACGAACTGACCTCTTGTCGTTTGTCTGAAAGAATTAAGAAGAATTTATTATTTTGAGTCCTACTTGCTATATAATATAAAAAATTAAAAACTATATCCTACCCATTTCAAGAGTTTCACGAGGATCTGCTGCTATGGTTTTGTTAGTACCAGATGTAGACGCACCTAATAAATCTAATTTTTCTTCTAAATTGATGGGATCAGAAACTTTATCAGTGGCAATATTTTTGCTTGCAAATTTATCCATGTTTCTGTTGCCATAATTATCTAACAGTTGATTTCTCAAAGTGGCAACTGAATAGGCACTGTTACTTTTAAGACCATAAGTCGAAGTCTCCCATGGTATTAAATAAGGTGGTGGTTGCAATGTAAGTGTATTATTCATTAATCGTAATTTGGTGTCTTCTTCGAGCAAACTCACATTAGGTTGCTTGTCTGAAATAATTAATAATAATAAATTTAACTGTCATAATATAATAAATAAGTGTATATAATTTTTCTTTTTGTTAATTTAATTTATTAAAACACTATTTTAGATTATAATTGTTGTTACCAAACACGTGCTTCGGCTTCTAAAATATTGTTTTAACAAATTAAATCAACAAAGAAGTCGATACCGATATACAAATTTATTTTGGAAAACGACCAAAAAAAGTAAGAGTATAATAAATAAACATGTTTTTGTATCTTACCTGTTTCCGGAATCAGTTTATTTTTAGTCCGAGCTATTTCTACCATTTTATAAGTTCTAGAATTCATCTTATTGGTGACTTTATAAAAAATAAAGCGATTATTTTTGGAGCAGGTTACAAGAAATTTGCATATAATTCAAGTCAGAACTAGCCTATGTCCAAATAAATTTATTCCAAGTCCGATGTTATTAAATCAGAACTATCTTATGTCCACACTGTATTTCCACTTGACATACGCACGCTACGAAGGCTACTTCTGCACTGAAATAATATACCCTTCCTGAGTTAGGCTAGTCGGTACGCGGCGCTGTAGTGGGGATAGCTTAACATTGGACATAAACTAGTTCTGCAGTCAGATTCGGCGTTCTTAGATGTGTAAGACGGCATTTTAACTCAAAAAATGACAAAAGTGGACTTAGGCTAGTTCTGCATCCAATAGACGATTTTTTCTGATTGTTTCCTTTTACGGGTGAATCAACAAAAGATAATACCGATATTGTTATATAAAATTATATATTCTTATCGCTGTACCCATGAAGTAGTATTAGTTACAAAATAAACAATAATATTTGTGAATTATACTTTCCTCGACTGAGCGTTATATAGATGAACGTGATGGCTCAGTATCATTCAAAACCCACAAACTCTCTCTACTGACTCGCTCTGCCAACTGATCCTTTCTTACTTAGTCGACTCGAGCCTACTTTACCCGAAGGAGCGTTACATAGCCGAGCGTGGCGCGTCGCGAGACCCGTGACGCGTGACGTAGTTTCACCCGTCAACCCTCACCAGTCAACACCCACAAAAATAAAAGTGCTGAGCGCGCCTGAAGAAGTTTTCACTTCAAAAAGTCTGCAAAGGTAACGCGACACGCCACTTTTATCTGAATTTAAAAATATCTGTACTCGTGGGAATAAGAATATATAATTAATTGAAAAGTATTAACTTTTTTAATTTGATTGAATAAGTTGTCCGTATTATACAATTAATGTAAAAAAAAATATACATGAAAAATATTATGATTTTATGATATTCTGATTCAAAATTAGATTTCCTATTATTTATTAATTATTATTATTTATAAATTATTTATTTATTAATTATAATTGAAATTTATTTTAAAATGTTAAAACATTTTAAAGGAAAAAAAATTCAGTGAAAACAATTTTTTCTGGAAAATATTTAAAAGCGCAAAATTAATTCGTGATGTAACCCTAAACCCTGTAAAATAAAACGATATAAAATGATCGAAACCTATAGAATGATAAAATATGTTGATACTCAAATCAGAAAACTATATCAAAGATTTTCTGAGATTTTTCCGCGATTTTCATTTCTATGATTCACTTTTGTTATTTAAAAATGAATTGACCATTAATTTGGCTCCGAAACATTAATTTTCACATAATAAGTTATGAAAGTTCTAAAAAGGGCCGAAAGGTGAAGTTATCTGATACAATTAATTGTCTTATTGCTACTAACCCAAGATAATATACCCTAGATAATATAATACATACATCAAATACCTAATTGAAGACATAAGTGGATAAAGGTGTCATGTCGCAATTTTAGTGTTTTGAGCAAATTAACAAAACGCGTTTTGTATCGCGTAAATTTTTTATTTTGCTTTGGATATAAATGAGTAATACCTCATAAAATAGATAATTTTAGGCTATTTTCTTTTGTTTATTACAATATTTAAAAAAAGTACAAGATTTTCTGAAACTAGATTTTTTGCACATTACACCTTTACCCACTAACTTTAAACTCAATCTGTGATATGTTTCGTCATAGATAAAGAAATCATATAGCTGTTAACTCAAATTTATCAATACATCAATGCATATAAATAAAATTGAGGTGTCTGTAATGTCAAAATAACGGCATTTTAGTAAATGCATATGATAGTGTATACGGTACTTGTGTACAAAAACCAATTTAAATTTTTTTTGTCTGTCTGTTTGTTCCGGCTAATCTCCGAAACGGCTAAACCGATTTTGTCGCAACTTTCACTGGCAGATGGCTGATGCTATAAGGAGTAACTTAAGCTTCTTATTTCAGAAAAAGAATTAGGGTCCTGCGCAAGAAAATAAAATCCATGAAATCGTGAACAAAATCCGATCTCCAAAACGATTTTCCGATTTTGACAGGACTTTCACCTGCAGATTAACTGATGTTATAAGAAGTAACTTCTGCTGCATTTATTTTAAAATTTTTGTCTATCTATCTATCTGTTCCGGCTAAAATCTCCGAAGCGGCTGGACCGATTTTGACGGAACTTTCACTGGATGATGTTTCACTGGCTGATGTTAGACTTCAGGCTACTTTGATTTTAGAAAAAGAATTAGGGTTCCAAGCAAAAAAAATACATTCCATGAAATTGCGAACAAAATCTATACAAATAAATACAAATGAAGTGTCTGTTTGTAATGTCAAAATAATAAAGGCATATATGGTAACTTATATATAACTTATAAAGGCATATATGGCTCTTAAAACAAAAAATTAATTTTTAAAATTTTTGCCTGTCAGTTTGTTTCGGCTAATCTCCGAAATGGCTTAACCGATTTTGCCGGGCTTTCACTAGCAGATAGCTGATGTTATAACTTAGGCTACTTTTATTTTAGAAAACGAATTAAGGTTCGCGCTAAATAAAATCCATGAAACAATTTCAGGATCCTCTTTGAGTAATTTGTAAAATCGTAACATACAGCTGTAGCTATTTCAATACTGCCTCTATTGGCATTGTCTTCAGTCCAGTTAGATCCATTGTCACATAATATGTTTTCCTGTGAAGGCAACATTGGATATCTGTCTACCTACTTTTTGGGAATGAAAAGCAAATGTAACTATGTATCAAAATTATCAAAAATGTTACATACCTTTATCATCAAAAAACGTCTTTGAGAGATTACAAATATAGGAAGGATTTACCATTATTGGTAGGTTAGATATATCCGTATACCAGGGAAGTTTAAAAATTGCAAAAATTCTTTTTTTTTTAAATGTGACATGACACCTTATGTCTTATCCACTTATGTCTTCAATTAATATATTTTGAAACCGTGTTGTCATAAACTCTTACCTATTTCATCCAATTTTACTCTTCTTTTTATTTATTCCTAACGTATATCTTTATTTCATTTTTCAGAGAGTTGGCTGTGATTTAAAAATAGGATCTACGAAGCAAGTGGACGAATGTGGAGTATGCGGTGGAGACGGCTCATCCTGCTCAAGACCCCTCTATCATTGGACTCTGACCTATGCATCTCTATGCTCAGCAACATGTGGTGGAGGTAACTTAAAATTGGAGAGAATTTTTTAATAACAGTTAGATTTATCATTAATGTTGATGGAAGTATTGTATAATAGCTATTTATGTAACCAGTTGGGAATAGTACATTACATACCGAGCGGGAAAGTACTCTATTTCAGCCGAGCGGCAAGGTAGTTTACCGAGGTGCGAAGCACCGAGGTAAACTACAGACGCGAGGCTAGAATGAGTTCCCGCGAGGTTTGTATACTATTTTACTCACAATCGGTTAGTAGTTTATGGATTTCTAATACTCACAATCTACCAATAATAATTTCGTTTCAAATATCTGTATCCATTTTCATTATGTGATAAGATGAATTATTTTAAGTAACCTGTGAGATCGTTGCTAGGTAACAAAACAAGTTTGTTGAATCTGACATTTAGGCGATACACGACGCCATTAATTGTACATATAATCAAATTGTGTTTATTTTACAAAAATGTCTGATAGTGAATTTGAATGTACGCCACCAGAAGTGCGGGTAGCCGCAGAGAGAGCTACTGAAGGAATAATTCCTGAAAAAAGCAGGGAGAGGTATGAAAACACCTATGAACTATACAGTAAATGGTGCGTGGCTAAAGGTGTGCAGCATACCTCTGAGACGGTACTTCTTGCTTATTTTTGTGAAATAAGCAAACAAAGTATGCCTCCACATTATGGTCAAGATATTCGATGTTGCGAGCAGTATTAAACTTTAGGCATAATGATGATATTAGTAATTACGCAAAATTGAAGGCATTTTTGAAAAGGAACAATGTGGGATATCAAGCTAAAAAGTCAAGTGTTTTTTCTGAAGCAGACATCGATACATTTTTAAACAATGCCCCGATAGAATATCTTCCTCAAAAGGTAATTTTAATTTATTTAGTGCATATTAAATATATGTTATATTAAATTTTTTTAGGTTGCTTTAATTATTGGCATTTCCGGAGCCTGTAGGTGCGATGAACTTTTAAAAATGAAAATAAGTGACCTGGATATTTTAGAAAATCGAATTATAATAGTGATTCCTGTCACAAAAACCTACTCTTCCCGTACATTTGTAATTACAAAATCGGAATGGATAAATATAATAAAGCAATACTGTGACCTTCGTAATAACATTGACTCTGATAGATTTTTTTTACAAATAAGATTTGGTAAAATTACACGACAGCCTTTTGGGCATAATGCTATAGGAAGTTTTCCCAAAAAAATAGCAACTTATTTAAAGCTGGAAAATGTTAACAGGTTTACAGGACATTGTTTTAGACGTACTTCAGCAACATTATTAGCAAATACAGGTGGAGACATCCTACAGTTGAAAAAGTTGGGGGGTTGGAAATCCAACACCGTAGCAGAGGGATATGTGGAGAATTCATTACATGGACAAATAAAAATTGCTAATATGTTGTCTCATGTAGAAAATCCAGAAACGTCGGCGTCTTCATCTATTTCTGAAACTCATAATTTTGAGCAACACGGTCTTACTTTAACCGTTAATAGTAATCATAATTCCAATGTAACTATTAATATTTATAATTCCAAATAGTTTTCTTTTTGTTATTGTTGTTGTTGTTTCTGAATTAAATAAATGTTGAGTGGATTCTATTCTTTCTAAACCATCTTTTAATCAAAAATTACATTGACATTTCCAGGTAAGAAAAGTGACAGATGCTAGCCGGGAAAGTACTTTGCCGGCTAGCTGGGAAAGTAAAGTAAGTAATAAGTCGCTTCCCGATTACTTCAAAGGTTAGAAATCCATAAATTACTAACCGATTGTGAGTAAAAGTATTATTGTGTAATGAGCAGATTTCTGCGGGACGAGCGCTAGCGAGTTTCGCAAGAGTATACGAGATACACAAAATAATATTTCCCAACGTGTTTCATACAAGATTTTTTCTCATTTTCACCAATTTTATATTTCATGAGAAGAAAACTAAATTTTATACTTTTAAAAACAATACAGTATGTTGTAACGGTGTGACAGCTCGTCACTTTCATAGCCTTGTCAGGTCTAAATAACCTACTATGAAACTTTATAAAACCAGTTGCGTAATATTTTACTTCGTAACTGGTTGTGGAAACTAAGACGTTTCCTAACGTCAAAGGGTTTTGAAAAGTATAACTTTACATATCAGAATTAGAAAAAAATAGTTTCTTCCGAGAATTGAATTCGACATCGTCAACTAAATTAAGGATGAATTGAGAAAGAGAATAAATAAGAGTGCGTTCGCTACATGAATGTCATTTTTGAAATTACAATATGGTTTTATGTATTTGGTATCTTATAGTTTTGGTTTTTTTTATTCGTGTTTGAAGATATATCCACCATTAAAACTTCAAACTCATCGTTATTTGCTTCGGTTACTGTAACATATTTTGCAATAATATGAGCCGCTTGTGTAGTATCAAAATTATGTTTTAATATTTCCAATGTATGTCAACCAAACTGATATATCAGCCACTAAATTTAGATTACCTGCCATTACTGGTAATTATCAGAACTGCTATTCCTGCAAATTTCTGATCTACAATACCTCTGACAAGGTGAATGTTGATAAACAGTGTCAGTTAATTAAATTCTTGGAGTTGGACGCTCTGGAATTATAATAAACTTTTGCATCACTCAGTCGGCTCGAGACAGATATGATATCCGCGTATTTCAACGCAAGGAAAATTAAAATATCGCGTACTTGGATGGACGTCTCGCTTTATGTAAGTGGAAATAAATTTTTATTTTATTTCTTGAATCACCATCTTAAGAAATATTTACCTTTAAGGTTTTGACATTATATAATCTTATGAAATCTGATAACTCCAAAAATTGGGTGAAATATATAAAGTCCGCTAAAAGCATTTTACCGTATACCGCATTCAATTAGCGGTACTTTTTGGGAAGTTGACTTTTTTGAATGCGATGTGCACCATGTAAATTATAATTTGTTCTAGATTACGCAAAAGAACAAGTTAAAAAAATATAATTATAATGGGTGTAAAAGAAAGTAGTTGAAAAATTGCAACATTTTTTAATGGTCTGCCATTTTGTTAAATCAAGATTTTTCATGTCTCATTATAAATGGCAAATGAGCTAGAATCAATATCTCCAGACGTTTTCTCCAATTTTTTTAGTAAGGCCCTTGGGTATTAAAGCAGGTCCAAAGAAGGAATGTGTGAAAATCATGGTGGCGATATTTCAGAACCATTGTAATTTTGAAACACGATGGGCCTTACGTAGATTGATAGCTTAATGTTTGTATATTTTCCCTCGTCAGACGATTTTTTTAACTTTTTGTTGAGCACTTTATTTTCATAAATATGTAAATTAAAATGGTTTTTCTCTGTCATCCTTGCACGTTGTAGTAACAGTAGCTTAAAGAATGTAAAAAATATATTATAAAAACATAAAAAGAATGTGTATATTGTATATACAGGGTGTTTTCAAAATAAGTAGCACAAATAGTACCAGTGAATCTACAGTTGAAAAGAACACGTGATTTTCTATAATGTTTTGAAACTCTTCTGACTTTTCTAGTTTCTCTTTTGTTCGTTCATTCGCTTCTCTTGAAATTCTCTGAATTTATACTCGAGACAACATTTCGGAGAATTAAAATAATTGAAGATTAAAAACTGTATTGAACCAGATTTAACAGTTGAAAAAACAAAAATAATTTATTATGACTAACAATTTGATTAACTATAACTATTTATTATTAATTTAATAATAATTAAGGGCTAATCAAAGATTTTAATAATTTTTTAACAAAAAATGTAACAAACTCAAACTTGTAACAAACTCAATATTTGTTACATGTAGTGAAAGACCATCGCCAAAAACGTCCTACTTATAATAAAAAAAATATTTATAAAAACTATTGAATTTAAATAAATATTGAGTTTAAATTTA
This sequence comes from Tetropium fuscum, assembly GCA_964058915.1. Lineage (NCBI taxonomy): Eukaryota > Metazoa > Arthropoda > Insecta > Coleoptera > Cerambycidae > Tetropium > Tetropium fuscum. Next base: position 30,042 of record CAXKVY010002724.1, read on the forward strand.
AAAAGTTCATTAAAAAACATATTTTATTTCACATAAAAATAATTTTTATTTTAATGCAAGATAGATTTCTTAATTTTTTCCAAAAAAAATAAAAAATGCTGTAATTTGTTTATGTTGGCTTAAAATTTTTGGAAGCCGTTTTACTACACTAAGCTACGGAAAAATGAAGAAATTCATCTTGCCTCGATGATTTGTGGTATTACTATTGTGTGTGAAGGTATTACAAATACCTGATTTGTATACCTTCCTGTCCTCTAGCATGAAAAAAAATGTTTATAGTGTACTTGTACATTTTAAAATAGATATAATTTTCCCTAAAATTAATTGCATGAAATCCGATTTTTAAGAGAATGTTTAAACGAGCATATCTTTGAAAATAATGAATTCACGGATTTAGTACTAAGCACCTTTCTTGTAGGAAATGTAATTTTATATAAGATTCTCCAACAGAAATTATTATTAAAAAACTTTTCTGCCAGCTATTCATGTATGAGTAAAAACGTCGTTTTTCCCATGTTAATTAAATGGAAAACAAACTCACTTTGCGCCGTTCACAGATTTGATCTACCTAGGAAGCTGTATATATATATATATATATATATATATATATATATATATATATATATATATATATATATATATATATATATATATATATATATATATATATATATATATATATATATATATATTCTGAAAAAAAATCAGGAAAAGGTAGATCCGATAAAATTAAAGGGACTTTGCTATATAAATATATTTCGAAATCGAATTTTCGTTGAAATTGAATTTTTATTTTCATTTTTTGTTAACATCTCAAACAAACAAAGTTTGATTTGGTTTATAACTCAAGAGATGTTGACAAAATTTTGATTCAAAATCATCCTCAACATCCTGTATTTCGGAAAGGGCTCAGATTTCGAAATAAGGTATACATTTTTTTAAAATTATTATTTCATATGAATGTATTAAATAAAGAGTCATTCATCTGAGGGTCTCCATCTGGGAATATCACGTGCACACATTCATAGAAATTCCCACTTAGTTTGAGTGTTAGCAGATAACAAATGTGCTAAGTTGCATGCTTATTACAGGATACAAAATGTCACGTCCCGTGTGCCAGAACCGGGTGACGGGCGAGGAAGTAGAAGAGGAACTTTGCAACGACTCACAAAGGCCCGACCCTACAGTCGTCGAATGCAACATTCACAACTGTCCCCCAAAGTAAGTTATCGATATCAGTTCCGTTCCATTCTGTGCAAGTTCTCTTTCAAATTAGTTCTTCAATGCCGGAATTGATCTGGAATCTAGATCGCCTTTTTGTTTTTATTACCTGACTTGCTTTTTTTACCTGCTGCTTTTGACTGCGGTTGATTAAATTAGTTTGGAATTCATTAAAACACTGTCTTCAAAAGTTTGAAACAGTAGGATTATATAAAATATACTTTGTAAGTACGATCATTATGTGCAAGCAATACAAGCAGTTTGAACAGGAAACTTTTCTGTTATCAATTACATAAGAACTCATGCTGCTAAAATATTTCTAATAACAATGGGTTATTTAAAACTGTTAAGTTTTCTGTATATCAACAAATATCTTAAAGTTATGTCAGGTTGAAAAATATTGTATTAATATGAATTGAAGAGATTTAGTAAATCAGCCGGAAAAATAATAAACAATCCTTATAACCAACATTAAACAAAAGCAGACCTTTCACAAAATCAACATTAATTCTATATGATTATGATATTACAGGCACCTGTCACGGAGATATTATAGCTAATTCCCAGTTAAAATACACAATTTCCTTTTCCTCGAATGCCAGAAATCGTTACGGAAATTTATCTTTTCTGCCGCCTTTTTGTTTATTCAATAGAGTTTAGTTTAGATTCTCTTGTTAGAACATGCACTGAACGAATAAATTGTTATTTTTGATCAATGAAAAATGCATGTTAAATATCAACCTTATAATTTATATCAGATATAATATTACTAACACTAAGACAATACCGGTATGGTAATCTGTACAACATTTAGCACCGTGAAAATCATTTTCTCACATCTTGTAAAATTTATTGTAGCTACCATTGTCTTTGCGACCTCTTTCTAAATAAACTGATATAGGTTAGCACAGCATATACCAAACAGAGCTTTCAACTAACGTCTAAAGTACTCTTGTTTTTACCTACTGTACCAAACTGAAATTTTATTGTTTCACGCAATTATTATGATTACTGGATAAGATAACTATCTTATCCACTCTACCAGGTACCCACTCATTTTTTTGACAACCCTAAAATAAAGATATTCTATATTTATAATCACAAACGTTGTCAATAACTGTCAATATTTGAAACTCATAAGATTTCGGCGACACTCCCTTTGCTTATTTATTTTCTATGATGAAAAAAAATACGCCAACCACATATGCCACTTTTAGTGGGGGACCTTCAACGCTAAATATTATATTGGTAAAATGAAATAATTCTCTTAGATTCCTTTACATTTCCACTCGCCCTACTTCCATACTGATCATCCATCATGTGTTTTAATTACCTACTTCGATTTGAAACTACCTGAATTGTATCGGATGGAAGAAGTTTGTTATTATTAACGTTGTGTTATTATTAAATACGGGAGTTGCGGTCTCTACTGGACAGGGAAACACTGCCCATTTTAAAGCCGCTCAACGAAACTTTCTGATCTATTCCCAAACACTGGCCCGTTTTCCGACACCAGACCGCTTCAATAACAAACAGGCAAACTTTTAAGTGCATATAATTCAGAAGGCTAATGTAACATTTTGTGTAAACGAGGCTAAAACATCCTTATGGGGATTTGGCGGAGTAAATTCGGTTCTGGAACTTAGCAGACATAAACATGACTCCTAGCAAAAATAGCTCCCAACAAAGCAACACGGTACAAATGGCATTAATCCCAGAATACAGGGTATAATAATTTCGTGCTTATATTGTGCTTTTGTTGGTGGAAAAGGTGCCGTAGGGAATGAGACAGTGAGAAGTCAGTCCTGTACTCGTACGACTGTGGCAACCCTCAACAGATTGTCGTTGATGAGATCAGTACTTTGTTGCAAAATAATATGAAAAATGCCTGCTCGATCGTTAAAGTTAAAAGAAATATCATGCTTTTAGAAACATGTCAGTCATTGTTGGAGTGTTGCAAACCAAATTAAAAGAAGTAATACAAAAATTTATTGTTTAAAAGAAATTTTATAGAAAAAGTTAATAAGAAACTTAATGTTATTGTTAAGTATATTTAAAATCTGCACCCTCAAATAAAAATAACTGCGGAGTTAAGGGTTATATTTTATCCTCCAATGCCGTAAATATCCTGCTGCTAATGAAGACTTAACTTCTTTTTATGTTTTAGGTGGCATACGGGTGAATGGGGGTCGTGTTCAGTCAGCTGTGGGGGCGGATCTAAACTTCGGCAAGTTCACTGTGTGGAGGAGACAAACAATACCAAAATAAGGGTAAGAATCAACCGAAACGAGCTTTAATTTTAAATTAACTGCGCTCATTAATTTACTTATCAATTATGAACTTATTTGAGAGCAAAACAACGTAAGGTTGCCCAGAGTAAACTATATCGGTAGGTACGGTAAAACTGCGCTGAGAACGGGTTATAGGGTTGGATTTAAATTCGGAGACTTCGAAACGAATTCCTGTTGAAATATTCAACACAGCGAACTCCTAATTTAGTCCCAAAATACACTGGTACACAATTGATAGGAACCATGTTAAATAAGTTTGAGAATTTTGGGATAAAATTACAGTGTTTTAAAGATATGCCCACAGATATTGGCTCCTAGAGTTTTGAAATGTTATATCGAACTCTTTTCGTATCAAGTTATTTTCGAAGTGTATACAGTGTGTTTGTCTATGTTAACCGTTAAATCATTTGCATTGCATCATTCTACAAAACATCCCATTAAATATACCGAGGACGAGGATTCTCGTCATGGGTTGGCGATGATACCACAAAAGAAGTATCATCTGTAAATAATGTTATGACGTCACTCTTAATACGTTTGGGTAGGTCATTGCCGAATAACAAGAATATAAGTAGTTCCAGCATAGATCCCTGCGGGACACCCACATTTACTTTACGGCACTCTGATGTGACCGCCCCTGTTTTTACTAAGATTGAGCTATCGTTTAATAAAGTCAACAGCCAGTTCCGGAATATACCCTAAATCCCAAGTTGAACAGTTTTTTCAACAAAATGTAAGTTGAAGCATTCGAAGGCACGTGTCAAGTCGAATAAAATATCTGCCACATGCGTTCCGCCATTAGCCTTATGAACCTGTTCAATTCCTGCATCAGACTAACCTACTATCCCACATACTGGCAAAAAGGTTTGCTATCGCCCAATCAACATTTTACTGTCAAGAAGCAAGCTAGGCACCCTTAGCCTTAGGCACCCTTATCTACTCCCAATTAAGGGAATTCGCCCAGATAAATAACGCCATGAGCGAATTCCAGCCTCGCCACTCAATCGAACAGCAGCTGTTCCGCATCTGCGAGATCATTACCACCAACCTCAATCGAGGTCAACTCACAGGTTGTCTTCCTAGACCTCAAGAATGCTTTCGACAAAGTCTGGCATCCACTATAAGCTACATGTCGCGAACTATCAGATGCGTATATTCCTTATATGAAAAGCTCCCCTGTCCCTGTCCCGCTCCTTCGGATCGCGTTTTTGGACCTCGAGCCCATGGTGACTTTTGATCAGTATCGATTTTTGGATAATATCCTCGAATATGGGACATTTACGGTCCATTTTTGGGGTCCTTTCTGATTTCCGTCATGAACATCATTCGTTTTCAACTTACGTCTGTTGCGTTTCATTACTAAGAGGTTCACCAGATACTCTTGTATACTCTTCCTATATAGGGGTTATGCTTCTTAAACTTATTTTTAAGGCATTAGCAACTCTCTGATGGACAGGAAATAATGGTAGCAAGGGTTCATTATTTTCTTCTTTCGCTCTTGAAATAGATACTCTAATCATTATGAATTGTCGGATCTGATTTTCAATAGTACAGTTAGACATTATTGAATAGTTATTTATGCAACAAGTGCAAAAAGTAAGTGTTTATTGCACGTGACATGAAATTATCCAATTAGGTCATCAGTCCGAGTTGGACTACATGTCGAGTGCAATAAACACTTTATACTCGAGCTACATATAATATTTTTTTCTACGTCTATGTAAAATCCAAAAAAATATTATTTAGGTGGCATTAGTAAGTGTAAAATTTCATGATCACAAAACACTGTTGTAGAATGATGGATGAGTGCAAGAAAGAACCAGTTTTTGCACTAAATATTGTTCAATCACGTTTTGTTTTTGCATGAACGTAGAAAATAGTTATTTATGCAACAAGTGCAAAAAGAAAGTGTTTATAGCAAGCGGCGTGAATTTCACACGTCGAGTGCAATAAACACTTTTTGTACGAGTTGCATACAATCTTTTTTCTACGTTCATGTAAAAACCAAAAAATGTTTAATTTAGGTGGCATTAATGTCATGCCATTAGATGACACGTCATGATTTTTATGTCAAAAAACTGATGTAGCAGAATAACATTTGCGTGCAAAAAAATTGCATTACACTAGTAGCAAGAAATAATCAGTTTTTGCATTAATTATCTTTCAATAATTTTTTTGCATAAACGTAGAAAAAATATATTAACATGTAGGACTGCAATGTGACTCCAGATTTGACTTTTAAAATAATAAATTGTTTTTTTTTGACACTGTTTCCGAAAAATCTAAGTAAGTTATACGTTAGTGCTTAACATGGCTTAAATTAAATTAAATACCCCCAATCGGTGGCAAGTCATCTATAAACTTCAGCAATTTGCTCTATCCAATGACTCGTGAATAAAATACTAGTGGCGTAGGTACTCACCCCACGATTATCGCTTATAAAGTTGGGGTGATAAATTCGTTACGGGAAATGTTTTTAAAATTACCAAAAGTGCACGGTCCGGTGGAGAGAACGATTGGCCGATGTAATGCATCGACAATTATAGTTATCGCAGATTTACCTACAGAATATATTAATGACATGAAATGTAATGTCATTAATATTAATGACATGAAATGTAAGTTTTTTCGACATTACATTTCGAGTTTCATCTTTAAAGTTGCTATAATAAGGAAACTGAAACCTTATAAATTGTGCTTTTACAAACAGGTAAAAATATTTTATAAATAGATATATATTTTGACGTGGTTTCGCATTCTTCTGAAAAGTCGCCAACATCAGGAAAGTTCAACGGAAACTGTTTAAAAATTATTTACGTAACTTGATATATCAGACAAAACTATAGCGTGATTATAAAGTACTTTGTACAGTCACAACGTATTCTAGTAGAAAAATCTAATGGGTTCTCAAGGCGCAGAAAATATTTCGCTCCCTCGCAATAGTCTAGAACACGCGAAAATTTCCGGTTCCCGTAGTGACAGGGTGAGATACAAAACAACGTCTATAATACAGTACCTGTCATTTATGCAAATAACTAAATCAACGATAGAAGTTTCCCCAAAATTTTCAATTATGTATTTACTTTACATGATTTTTTTTTCATTTCAGGTAGATGACGTCAAATGCGGAGGACATAAGCCTTGGTTTCAAGAAGCCTGTAATCAAATTGAATGCCCTAATTGGCTAACGACGAAGTGGTCAGGGGTTAGTATAGTACAATTATTAGCCCAGTCAGCCCAGTTAAAAAAAATCAGAAAGATGTTAATTCGGTACTTCGGTTTCAAAATGTTTGTTATTTTTATATTGAAAATTTTTATAGTTCTTTAGCAAATGAAAATAACAAGAACATGTCAATTGGTATGCTGTAAAATAAAATGAATGGCCATGGGATTGCATTTCGGCAAAGTACTGATGACGCAGATTGTCTCACCGTTAATGCTGATATCCAAGCATCTTTTTCACACTAAAATGTGGTTATTGTTGGTGAAGATGTTGACCTTCTTGTATTATTGCTTGCATTAGCTCTATCCCAAAATAAAATGTATTTGGTCAAATCCGGAGGAAACGTACATTCGTCACATGAATTGCAATCATAAGGTCTAGGAAAGAATGTTCTCCCTTACATTGCTTACGCATGACATCGCAGACATTTTCAACAAATGTGACTCTTCACCGTTTAACGACTTCTTCGTTCAACCTGGGGAACCTTTTTTCCTTTCCATCTATGGTGATCGCCTCACAAATCATTATTTAAACAAACATCGATTTAATTGCTTCACAATATCCGTTTCCAACAACAGAAGGGTAAGTTAAGCTACATTATTTTCGGGTACACTAGCTATAAGTTCAAATATGGAAGAAAATGAATTATCCCGTATATAAGGCGTATATAATTCTGTCTTGCTCCAATCTCAGCAATGGGCCCAATCATTCCAGAAAATTAGTTGAACCTTATATTCTACAAATGAACAAGTGACTGTGCAGGTGCATAAAATCACGAATTAATTGTACAATGAATTATCCCACAATTTTGTCACAATTGTCATGAAAGTTGTCTGAATGGTGCACCACATTCGACGATGAGAATCAAGAAGACGATGCAGGTGATCAGAGGACATTAGGACATTACAGAGGCTAACTTCTAGTGCAGCAAGTGTCGATCTTATACTGATCGTTCCACTGCTGGTAGATCCAGGCATATTTAAAAGATAATGCGCCCATAACGTTAACAATCAAGTGTATAATAATATTTTTTAAATAAATAGGTATTCTTACTTTAGTATATCTTTTTTTTTATAAAAAACTACAAAAATTATCAGCATCTTATATAACAAACATTTTTAACCAGTAAGGTAAGATTACATACCTAATACCGCTTCCACCCGCGTTTAGAGCGACTCATAGATCTACGGATCCACAGTGGAGTGGATCTGGTGAGAAATATGGGTCGAAAACGGACAACATAAATTTAAAAAATATATATTCCAATCTATCGAATCGGGTCTTCCCATCATTTTGGCATGGTTTTTGCAGACGGTGTCAATGGGGGGAGGGGGGAACGATCAATTAAAAGCATGGGCTTTTGTCTTTATAAAAAAAAGTTATTATAAAAAATGAAGAGTACGACAAAACTCATTTAAAACTAAGCGAAATACGATAATTAGTTCGCGAGATATGGCGAATTGTAGTTGCGAACATAGGAAAAATCAAAGTGGATTTGGAGGCTCATTTTTTTTTGTAGCAGAGCTAATATTAAAGAAATACGAGGTCGTAGGTTGGGGTGGTGGGATAATTAGGAGAGGGGCGAGAGGGGGAAAATGGAAATCTTTACATTTCCCATAACTTCTATGAATATTGACCGATCTTAAAAAATGAGAAAATTCATGAATGAAGAAAATTCATCTCTTCATACTCTATACGATAGCATTAGCAAATATTTTTTTGTTGCGAACAAACGCCTAGCACGTAAAAAAACGATTTACATGTTTTTCAAACGGTGTTTCCGGTATGAGGGAAGGGGGTGGGGAAAATATTTTTTTACCAGTCGACAGCTTGGTGGGTTGGGTGGGGAAAATATTTTTTTTACCAGTCGGCAGCTTTTTTTTCTACCTTTAATTCTAGCCCAACTAGTCACAGTCAAAATGTAAAAACAACAACAATTCCCAAATTATAAAACAAGTGGTCATTTACACAAATATGTATTTAAACAGGGAAAAATGTGATGATCATTACACAAATCATGATTCATAAGATCAAGCAAGTAGCACAAAATAAATTGCTAAAAATTCTGATATTATAACACCACACACAATAAGGCATCCGCGGCACGTGACATTTATGGGCGTGGGTAGTTGGCGTGGTGGTAAATCAAAGAGTTATAACGTTAGAATAACTTGATGTGAAGAAATTTTACAACTTTGACAGCCGCCATAGCCAGAAGTAAAATGAAGTTTACTGAAGATTGTAAAACATCTAGCAAAATAACATATGTGTTTCAAAAATTTAGAACCTCAACCTAGTAGCAAACCTAGTAAGAAGCCTAGTAACAAACAAAAGGGAATTTAATTATACGTAATTCGGGGTAAAAAATATAAAATGTTCCGTTTAAACTAAAAAAGTTATAGCGGTATGCAGTAGACCAAATGTAACCGAAGAAATGAAACTACTCCTGCTCTTTCTACGTGTCAAAAAACAAATGTGGAACTCTTAATGAAAAAAAGTTATAAATATTCTTAAAAACTCATATGCATATGTCATATTATAAAATGTCAGATATCAGATATCTCAGAATCGCTTGTACTTTTGGTATAGGGTATGTTCCATATTTTTGGTTTACCTTTCAATCAACTTTTTGAAAATTCAATATTATATAAGATTTCATTTAAAATAACAAAGTTGCCATCGACTTCCGTTATAACCGGAAGTACCAAATAGTTAAAATTTCAATGGGGCCAACCCCCCGATGATACCCAATAGTATCCAGCAAATATCATCCAATTTGCTTAATCCGCTCCCGAGTATTGGATAAACATACATTAAAAAATACATGAATCTAATTCAGAACCAGGTCTCATAATTCCTTCATAATATCTCTTCGACAAAAACAAATTAAGCCTCCAACTCCACTCCCCCTCGATGAAAAATAAATTTGATTTTTCTTATTTTCGCCACTACGATTCACGAATCAATTATCCGATTTCGCTCATCTTTATAACAGCGTGTGTGTTTTGTCGTACTCTTAATTTTTTATTTCAACTTTTTTTTTGAAATGTCACGATTTTCTCATGCTTTTAATTGATCGTCCCCCCCCCCCTTGGATCCCGTCTGCACAAACCATACCAAAATGACACGACTTGATAGATTGGGCAAATTTTTGTTTTGAATTTGAAATCTATTTTCGAATTGTACTGACAATCCCCTAATTGTACTGACAACAAAAATGTATAGTAAGTTTTTGTCAAAAATGTAATGCTCTTCAATTTTTGTAAGGATAGTTTTTTTGGTAAAGTTGAGATGATAAAATATTAACAAAAACTGTAAAACTGTACCATCTTTCCAAGATGGTGACACTGGCTCACCTTCAATTTTTTATATATTCAATAGTTAGCCCCAGTGAACATCAAGAAATTTTAAAATTTTCCGATTTATTTATTTATATTTGGGCTTCGTTGACTGAATAAATTGAGGCATGGCTTTTCCCACAACTATCTCATACATTTTTGAAATTTAGTTTTTCATTAGTCTTCGTAATATCTTAAATGCTTAATAGTCATGTCCTGGCACATGTATTCTCATACGTAACTCTCATATTATGCCAGGCATAATATGAATTAAATATCGTCTGTGTTGATCATCTGTTGATTATTTCGTCCTTATATTATATGTAGTGATAGAATCTCCATGTTTCTTTGAAATAATAAACCTACATAATATATATTTTATAGTGTTCTGTGTCCTGTGGAGAAGGTCTTCAAGTGCGGGGCGTTGAATGCAGAGACTCTCAAGATAAGAACAGCGATCTCTGCTCCCCAGACAACAAACCCATCGGGAAAAAACCATGCTCCACCGGTATACAGTGCCCCTTCAGCGTGGACACTAGCGAGGAGCTGATGCCAGGGCTGTACCACACGCAGCCCCTGGTGCAACCTTATCCTCCTCCGCCGTCCCCTGAAAGGCTCATAGGAGAGCAAGTGGTTCCTTCAGAAAGCACGTGAGTAGAAAAATTTCCCGTCAATTATCATTCTCGTCGCTTGCTATCACAGCTTCACTTATTCTTTACTATACCATTTTTCTCGCATCTCTTCAGTTGCTTTTAGTGTGGCAAGTAACGGGTATTATTTATGATACTGTAATAGTAAAATGCAATATATTTTCTCATATTTACAAATATTAAAATTTTTACAACTTACTGTCATAATCGCGTAATTTATTGAGAAAGTAAAATACTGTCAATGTTTCCAAACCGTTTGACGATTCATAAAACAATATGAAGCTGACAATGATGTTAACAAATGCAAAAAGGGTATATTAACATTAAGTCTTTCAATCGGCATTATTATCATCCACTAAAAAAAAAAGAGTCCAATAAACCAGGAATAAGAAATTGCCTTCCATTCTCTATACTCTCGTATAAAGATACCAACTTAGACAAAAACCGAAGATGTTTACACGGAATGCAATTTTCAACTGCAATATTTAAAAAAAATCCACCGCATTCTACCTACGCAACAAAAACGGTATTTTTCTAATAATCCAATCTCATGTCGACAAAAGAGGCTTTACCTTGATAATTCAGGCAGATTTGAAATTTATTTTTTTTACGTATTTGTAAAAAAACGTTTCTATTATATTTTTTTACAAATATTTCAAATTTATATATAAATATCTCAAAGGTGGTGGTCTCATTCTAGGACAAAATACGATATACACAAAATAAAGAGGACGTAATTTCCAACATTGTTTATGTTATGATTTTTATGTGGCTAATAACTAAGGCATTCAGCAGTAAATATAAATATTCAGCAATATTCATGTAAATAAGTTAATACATTTCTCAATATTGGCAATAACGGTGTAGGTACTTAGTTAAAAAAATACCTTATCCATTAAATATTTGTCTGGCGCATCTGTGAAAAATTTATCAAATTGTTCCCATGTCAACGATTTCGATTCTTCTAATACATAGCCAATATTTTTCTTTTTTTAGAAGTTCCCTTAATTTCATAAATTTTGAAATATCAACGTTTCTCCTAATTTTCAACATACACTAACATTGAATAAGCTGACCATAAAGTTGATGGTTGGTTATAATTTTCTGCCATATTGCAGGTAATACATTTTCGTAAATCATGTTTATATGGTTTTGCTCCAAATATTTTTCAAATTTATAATAGCTTATTTCATAAATAATTTTTGCCCTTTCTGGAATTAAATCCATCGAAGCTAATATTGCTAGCACACCCCCAGAAGTAACAATATGGCGGTGTTCCCGCAACCAATTCTTCACTATTCATTTTATTGTATTTATTTTATGTAGTATATTTTCTATTAAATTCGATATTTTAATATATATTTATAATATATTGAATGAATTTATACTAATTTCAAGCAAACTGATATGACAGCAGTACAGTTGTTATTTATTATATCTGGCCTTAGTTCACAGCCGTCTGTTACAAGAAAACTTAAAAATTGTATCATTTGCAGGGTAGCAAGTAAATCTTAACATAATATTTTAATTTACCCAACCATATACCTAACTGTTTTTTGGACTCCTACGAATTGCCAATATTTCGTAGTCGCCCAAAAAACTAGATTTTCCGTCCCTGTGACATAAACTACTATTTTATTTCCGACCTTGAATCCTATCAAATAAACCTAAAATTAAATCATCTTGAATTATTTCCAGATAAAACTCCTGACCTCCGGACTATAATACTTAATCTTGAAACAGCAAATGTACCTACATTACGCGAAACACTCCCTAGACATGAATAAGAGCAAATGAAAATATAAAATAAATTGCCTTCGGGACGGGCCTGCGTACCAAAAGAAATCAGGATTAGAATTTTCATCATCTGGCTTAAAACGGATATTCCGTATAAATGCACTTTTTCTGCGGAAAATTATTCCCTTCGTGTAATTTAATTTCAGCTTTTGTCTCTCGAGAGTGACAAGTACTAATGAAAAGTAGGCATACGTGGAACAATTAATTCGTTTCCTATTTCAGCACCTTATTTAATTTAATTTATGATCACTAATTGATCTCAAAAAACTCTCTGAAGTTGGTATAAAACTATTAAGTTTCTTTCAATCATACCTATCAGAGAGATATCAGGTTGTAGTAAACCTACAGCGGCTATAAATCATCGACTTACTGATAATCTTCGGGAGTACCACAGGGTACTCCCGGTACAAGTAATCTAGGACCCTTACTATTCTCATTATTCATTAACGACTTGTATGATATTTTAAATAGAGATGCTTTACTTTCTACCGATGATTTGAAAATATTTAGTTATTATTACTGAGAGCGACTATATTGTTCTTTAGAAGGATCTAGAAAAAATAAGTATGTGATGCGAACGTAACAGGTTGGAAGTTAATGTTGGAAAATCTAAAGTTATTTCTTATACTAGAAAGATGAGATGGTTCAAATAGTATTAAGCAGTGGTTACATGCTGTAAATTATAATTGAACGAGAATATGTAGAATAAAGTCGCCTAATTTCGGATACCTTTTCATATTGATCAAAAATGTTGTAAATGTTAATATTTTTTGCTATTTTATCTACTTGACATTATACGTTGTATTCTAAAGAAACAAAATTTATTATCAAAATAATTATAAAAATGTTTCACAAAAAATAAGATTAAATGCACTTAGTCAATTTTTATGTCATTAAAAAAGGGCTCCCAATTTCGGATACCCTATCCGAAATTAAAAGACCAGTTTTTAATAATAAAAACATTTATGTATCTAAACAAAAGTCTTATAATTATATATGTTTCTTTTTTATCGGAGTTAGCGCATTGTTCATGACTCCATCTAGAACATTTAATGCACCATATCCACTTCGCCTCTCGTATCCTCGGAATACAAACCATTGCGAAACATGCATTCTGCGTCGTTCACATCCATATCCGAATCGTCATCAAGGATAGGATCATCTCCAGAATATGACAACTCATGACTGCTACAATGAACTTTCCATTTTTTTGGATTTGTTGCCATTGAACCTTTTGAATTTGTTGCGAATAATAGTATGTCCTGAAAGAAGACATGAATGATAAATCTAAATGGTTGCATTTTATGCGAAGTATGTGGTGGGATACACAAAATTGTGACGTGGTTTTTTCGTCCTGCTTCTATTACATCCAAATTTCTCGTGTGGCTATAGTGGCCATCAAGGATAAGCAGTATTGGATCTTCACGAGATGGTTTCACATAGGCTATAAAGTGTTATAACCATTGGGCAAATATGTGCTGCTGAATCCAACTTGTTTGGTGACATGCTGCTATAGAACCCGGTGGAGCTCCATCTAGCAATTCTACTTCCATGTTCTTCCTGGGAAACACGAATAATTGTGGAATAAATCCACCAGCAGCATTCATACATATACCAACGGTCACTAATGCTCCTCTTTCAGCAGAAGTGACGGCTCTAACCTGTTTCTTGCCCTTCAAAGTTATAACACGAGAATTCTTGGATTGCACAATAGTTATGCCAGTTTCATCGACGTTGTATACCCTTGCAGGATTATACTTAATTTTTTCCAAAGCTGCTTCCAGATTGGCCAAGAACTTTTATTCTAGATTTTGAGATGCCTTGCGGTTTTCTAAGGCTTAGAACTTGAGGGTTAACAAATCCCTTAAGCTTAAGCCATTTTTTAGCAGCAGCTCCGGTTTGATTGGAAAGAAGATGACGTAGACCATTTTGTATTGCTATTTGGTAAGCAAGTCTCTTAATATCAGCCGTAACTATTCCAAAAAATCACCCATTTCCAAGCAATAGGACACCAAATCTTTCTCCATTTCCATGGAAAGCGCCGGCTTTCTTCTTTTTTGCTTGCTTGACATAATTTTCTAATGTTGATTTTGGAACAGACAATTTTGTAGCTTTAAGGTATCCCATTTCCTTCGCTCTGGCGGCACGAATAGCCAGTTTCATCTGGCCAGAGTCCCACTACTTACATTTTCTGCCGTTACTTAGCATTTTGTTCTGAAAATAAACATTTTAATCGTCAAACAGCTTTAGACTATAACTTTGCATTCCTAATTTGGGATATCCGAAATTGAAAGACCTGTGCTATCCGAAATTAGGCAACTTTCTACTGCTTAGGTTAGGTGCTTCTAAAATTAAAATTTCTCTAAATTGCTTAGTTTTGATTAACAGAATAGCTTAATCAAACTCTTAACTTCCCCAGTACAGAAACACAAACTTTCGCAATTATTGTTTATAAGACAAACACGGCTTAGATTGCATCTGAAAATAAAACTACAAAATGTGATTCAGAAGTATACCACTGCCATCCAACGGAAAGTGTATTTTCCGCGTAAATAACATTGTACATGCTTAATTCAACTTCTTGATTTACATAAAAGGAGGTTCCTGTTTGCAACTAAGGATAGTTTCTTAGATGCACCACTATCCGAAATTAGGGAACTATACGAAATTAGGCGATTTTCATCTATAAGTATATAAAGGACCTGGGGATATATTGTCCCTATTTTCGTCACGGGAAGCAATAGGGTTACTCTTATTTGCCTAATGTTAAGTTATAGAAAATACATTATTAAATATATTAATGTACAGTTTTCAGTGGTGCAATAGTGCAATGTTTTCAATAGTGCAATGTGCAATTAAAATCAAGCTAGTGCAAAATATCTATTTGTTTGTATCATTTAGCCATTATTATTATTTATCATTTATCCATTCTTATTATCCAGTCTACCAGAATTTTTTCCTGGTTCGTCGACAAAATATTGGGTACTCCATACAAAATAGTGAGTACCCACTTATATATTTGTACCCATTTGTATTCAAATACTGCCCCTCCAGCACATTTGTCAGATATAGTATCATTCTGGGAATATTGAACGTCCTGCTTGATTTAGCAATACTCATGCCCGTTCGGACAGCTTGCACCATTTGTCCGATCTTCTGGATGCTAATTGCAGTAAAACTTAGACCGTTTACTCTTATAATTCCTAGCTAGCGTGTAGGAGGCCTCCACGTACCAAGGAGTTCAAGGTCACAGTTCTAGGTGCTGTGACCTTGTGACTATTTTTTTAAACGTGTAAATCGCCTGGTCACCATTTGACCGCTCTGCATAATGCTAATTGCAGTAGAACTCCTGCAGGCCGTTTACATTTGTAAGGCCTAGCGTGTAGGAGGCCTCCATGTATCAAGGAGAGTTCAAGGTCACAGCTTGAGATGCTACAGGCAAGAGCTAGGCTATGATAGGTAGACTAGCGTGGTGCAGTACACGGCTATGCATCGCCATGTGTGCTCATAGCCCACGGATTTTTTTTTCTGCCTCGCGTACAAGGCGGGTTTGCGTAAATGTGTGCATCGCCTGGGCACCATTTGACCATATACGTTATTTTTGGAGTCGGTTCCAGCCAAGGTTAACTAACGTGATCACTTACAATTGAATACAACTGCTTAAAGCGACACCACGATTACAGATAAAGCTAAATTCAAACTTCTAGTCGAATACAAATAGAGATGTATACCTACGCTACTTCGTTATATGTTTGTAAACATTGGCTGTCACTGACGTAAAAAATAACAATAGTTGTATATTATTGGTTTAATAAATTGATTATATTCTAAGTGAGAATGAATAACGTAATTATTTTTTACTTTTTAGTGCAGTAATTAGAATAGATTTTTTTGAAGTCGGTTTTGTTTTTTGATTAAAAATATTTTTATTAGAATACGTTATTCTACTTACACATGTTAGTTATTTTATAATATGATTCTAAAGAGCTGTGAACACACCTTTGAGAAAATTGTAGGGGTTTTTCCAGACCTAATTGCTATGATCCACTTCTGTTTTAGTTTGTCACATTGGAAATTGATGAAACTTTACATCATTATTTTTATTATTAACAGAATTATACTGTATCAGAGAACTGTAGTACTGAGCAATTTACAGGCATATTCTTATTGTTCTTAACCTAACTAGGTTAGGTTAAGTAATTAATAGCGATTTCTAATAATCATTAACTAACTAGTTAATGATTGTTGGAAATCGCTATTAATTCGATAAGCAGTGGTTGATTCAATTCAATACTATTTCACCGATGTGTCCAACATAAACTTTAAAAAAGATACCATTACTAGATTTTTATAGCGTTGCCAAGTGTAACAGATACTTAACTAAGGAAACCTGAAAGAGTTAGTGCTACCAAACAATAAATTAAGGACAACTTAACTTTATGGATTCCTTTAGTATTCATTCCTTTAACAGAAGCTGGTGCAATCAGGCATTACTATTTTGAGTGTTTACAATTACCAGAGACAAGGGTTGTCTGCAGTTACTATTGACGAATTTACGATATAAATTTACATATAAATTAAGTTATATTAACTTAATTTATATGATTTACAGAGCAATGATTTTTGAGTTTACTGGTGTTTACAAATATCTTTGTCATACTTTACATGATTCACATCTGGTAACCCTAAATAGAGCACTATTATTATTATTATTAATATCACATTCTAGTAATTTTTTGACATAACTGACTGTTACAATTGCCGATTGTTTATAATCCCGTTTTCAGCGAACGCTTTTGTTAACATCATTGTCCCTCCGCTCGCGTACAGCCGGCTTGACATCAACCGTAATTCCATGGCTGCTTGTGCAGTCCAGATAACCGGCACAGTATTTATCTCCTAATCTGTTTAAATCGCTATGATGCCCCAATTTTGATTAGTTATCTGTACTGCACGTGATGTGTGTATGTGTGTATACCACCACACCAGCCACCAAATACGCTTCCATGGAGCTGTCATTACTCACCATATTGTTCCATTCATGCATCCATACTAATTCAGATTCCACTTGTCTGTGACTGCGACTACATTTCCATGTGTGTGCATTGTCTTTTCAGCAATTACAAAGTGTACTTTGCCTGCGGTTGGGTATACGTGAGGTACTCAAATACAGTTATAGACTTTTATTATTATATTCATTCCTGCCCACCTTGCACTCTGACACTTACCCTTATTATATAATAATGTCTGGAAGTTCTGCCTGCATAGCCTGTCCTGCTAAATTAACAGAAACAAGTGACAAGCAGAATAATAGCGATATAGTAAGATACTGAATGTCTCAAACTAATTATTATTAGGCAGGATGGTTGATTGAATGGATTATAAAGGGGGTAGCCATGTTAAATATATCAATCTATACGCATTTGAATTTAAAGTGTCCGCGCTACGGCGCGACGGTAAATTCACCAACTAATTACTGTGCCATCACTGCCATTTCGTGTTATTGAGTTCGATGACTTTTTGTGTATATTTTTGTGTTTCGTGTGTTTATAGATTTGATATAGTTTATTTAGATTTATATATAGTTTTTATAGATTTTACATTTTTCTTGACAATACTGCCGTCATAATGAAAATCCCAGTAACCTGAGAGATCGTAATTCGAGAAAAACGACCTCATAGTTTGCGTGATTTATGTGCATAGTAAGCGTGATTTGTGGCCAAATAAATATTTTTTAAATATTATTGATACAATAGCAGAATATAGTGTCTTGTGACATTATTAAACAAGTTTTAGTGATAATTTAGTATTTGGATAATGTATAATTGTTGAAAATGCGTTTCTGTTTAGTATATCTCATTATTTGTTATCGAACATTTGCTAAAAAAAAATGCAGTAACTCGCACATTTAGGACTAGTTACTACGGCTTTGCCTAGTAACTTTTGGTGTGCCGCCAGTGAGTAAAATTGTATAAATAGCTGATTTTACATGTAGTTTTTTGGTAATACTGATTGATTTAAGCTACGTTCAGAATAAAATTACTAAAACTAGGTACTACCTTAACCAAACAGATAAATTGCTGAAATTTAGAATATCTTTTATATTTAAAAAGTTATGACATATTGAATAATTGCGTATAATATAACCTTATAGGTTGAAACTGTATAAAGAAATTACTTATGGACCAAAATTATGAAACCTGAACAAAAAATACGCATTCATCTGAACAATATATTGATATAATAAATAATATACAAAAACTAAGCCTATTCAAATGATTCGATGAGATCGGTGGATTGAGGATGTTCCTCCAACCAAATTAAACAAAATGGTTTGATTTCTTTCCTCATCAAAGGACATAGCTTCTTAATTGTAGCTTCTTTTTTTATTTATTTATGTAGGGGCTCGATTTCTAGGTGGCGGTAGAAAGATCTCTTCTTTTCCAGGTTTAACTTTCAAAATTAACATCTCTATATGATTAGCCATATCATAGTTCGTAATGTAAGTTAAAGTATTTCCCACGTTTCACAACGACTGGCGTTATTTCAAAAACATAGGACGTAGTTCGGTTTTCTTTATTGTCTATCCAATCGTATAAATTATATGGTCTCATTTCCAGAGTTACAACTTTTCCAGAGTTTGCTGTAGCCACAGCATCGTTGAAATCTCTGAAATCACATATACTACCTTGTGCTTCATAGAAGTTCCACCTGGTGGTAAAAACTGCCGGCATATATGAATGTCCAGGTTCAAAATATTTGATTGTTATGGGGACATGCGTTTGGGATAAAATGGGGATACTGCGTTTTGGATTAGAAAACATTTTATGAGAAGCACACTAATAGCTTTCATAGTTAACATAGATATACTGCACTTATCATTATGAATGATTGGTTACTGCATTTTTAAAAATATTTCATGACGTTTTACTCCTTTATTGAGATACTACATATTTTGTTCTCTATTGGACGTGAAAAGCTTTTTTTTTAATAAACAGTATTGGGCAAGCCGATAGGTACTTCGAGGTGTTTAAAAATGGGGGCGAAAATTTTATGGTTTTAAACGCTTTATTTCCATACTGTCATAGTGTTTTCAAGTTTTCCCCCGCCACCGAGACCTTAACTTAACTTAACTTACCTTAAGTTGTTGTGATTAATCGTTCTTCTCATCGAGCGATTTGAGACTAAAACTCTTGATTCCTTCCGAAATGTATCATTAATTTTTTCCGAACTTTCATTCCCATTCCTACGAACATTTCAAATCAAAATCCGTTCTTCTCGAGCTGTAATATTTTTTTTCACCCCCCGTGGTACAAAATGTTAACATCATCTGTTTCATCAAACCTCTTTTTTAATTTGTGAATCATATTTTGGCTAACGCCGTATATCATAGTACAGCAACAGTATGGTCCGAAAGTTTTGGAAAAAAATTCAGAGGCTGATAACTCTTATAAAAATAGTTTTATATTTTAATCACATTCTTAAACAATCTATCTTAACTATCCTTATTATAAAACAAAATTCAAATAATCGACAAGGGACCGTTATTTTCGATTTGCCTAAGTATTGTCCTGACGCATCATCCTTTGGACGACCTCAGCGTTAATTTCTCTAATTTTTCTGGATATACGGGCGTCGCAATTGTTCTTCATTTTGTGCTTCCCATCCGTTATTATAGACTTTCCGACTCAATATTGCCCAGAACTCTTCAATTGGGCGAGCCTGAGGTAGGTTAGGGGGTCTACTTTCGGTACAAAGTTAATGTTGTTGGCCTCATGTCATGTTATGCCTCAGTCCCTTGTGATTCTCGCGTAATGGCATGAAGCAAGATCTGGCCAAAACATTATTTCATCATCCGCATGATGTCTGTTCAAAAACTGAAGCAGTTTAAAACATCTCTGGATATAAAGCTCTGCATTTAAGGCTCCGCCCCAAACAACGCCAATGTAGGGCTGCGAGATGAAGCCAGCCTCAGAAATTGCACACCACACCAAAATTTTGTCCTCAAACTTTTTTTGCTTTTTAATCTCACATCATCGGGGACATTCTCGCAATCGTCCGTGTAGAACCCATCATTGCCCTTCATCTCAGAGTTGGACAACGTGAAATATTTTTCATCGTCCATCACGATCAACTTGTTGACGAAATGCACTCGCCTCAAAGCGCGGCAACATCTCGGAATTCTCTCTAACTGAGCCTCTGTGTATTTTGGAGCTTTCCTCCTTTTCCGGAAGACAATATTCTTACTTGATAGGGTCCTAAACACCGTAGTCTTTCCAACATTAAACCTCCTGGCCATTTTTCGCTGTGAGATCCCAATTTTGTGTTTAGCTGCTTCAATCAGTCTTCCCTCTCTTAATTGGTCCAAAACCCGCGGCCGACCGCATTTAGGCAAGTTTACACATGGTATCCCTTCTTGGCATTCTTTAATTGTGCGATAAATTGTCGATTTGCTTATGTTGTGATCTCCATAAATATCGACAATGTCTCGTTTCGACATTCGCCCAATCAGATTATAAACACCTTGACGAAGATTTTATATTTTATATAATTTTATAAGACATTTTGCGAAGCGAAACCATAATCTTTTGCTTTGTTTATTTAAATGACATAAATGGTGACATTTTAATCCTATAACCTACTTCATATTAAATGCATTTTGTCATTCAAACAAACCAGGTAATTTTTTCCTAAAACTTTCAGACCATACGTTATTGCGTAAAACCCTCATTTAGCAGGCGAATAAAATTCCTCCTTTCTTTTTTTTCAATTGTGACATTATACACTTGTTTATATGAAAATTGTACAATATTTTTCAATAGAAACTATCGACATGAACAGTATAAACACAATATTTAGATATTCTGCTCCTCATTACCAAATGTTAAACATAATATTTTTTATTTCCAGTGGTGACTTGATTGGTACAATACTTAGACCACCAGTTAGTTCATTAGTTACTACTGCAGGTTTTTTAAATGTTTTATTAGGTTTTATTAGGTTTTACCGTGTAATTAGAGCGAAATTGTAGTTATGATAATACTCATTCGATTAAGAAAAATATAAAACTGTATCGAGATATTTGTCTAAGGTTTCCCTTCACAGTTTAGAATATTAAATTATCCTTCTTTTAATTAACATAGGGTTTTGCACACAGCTTATTTAAATTTACAGACTTTTGTGACACATGCTTATTAAACGTTTTCCCAGGCATCCTGTATAAGAAATGACAACTCTAGCTACTGAAACAGTTAGAGGCATGCAAGCTTAATACAGCTGCAAAACCAGTACTTACTTTGTTTTTAAACAGTAAGAGATGCATTTTCAAAAAAAAATTCTCTAATTTCAATAAAATCCCCCGTATATTCGGAAGTATAAGCCTCCGTATAAGCGAGATAACAAAAACCGGCCAATTTTTTTTTCGAGTTGGTCCATAGTATACAAATTTTATCTCAATTTTGGGTTTACTAAATTCTCAGTAATAATGATATTTTGATTTTTTGTGGGGGTTTAGTTTACACCCCGTATATTCCTTTTTTGAGCACGATATAAACATGATATTCAAGCCATTTATTACCAATGAAATTTCCAAAAACGTACTAAAAACCGTATTTAGATATTGCTTATTATTCAGAAGATATATGTATCCAAAATTACATTGAAATTTTGATTTACTCCAACCTATTGGCCAGCAGTGTAGATACATTTATTTTGATTAACTATAAATTATTAAAAAGCTACATAAGGTCTGATAATCAAATTAGTTTCAGGCACCAGCTATTATTATAGTGATGATTATAATATTAAGTTTTTTTTTATAAGTTTTAATTTATAAGTTTTTTGTCCCAAAATTTTCTCCGCTGTGGTTTTCCAATGAAAATATGCATTTTTACACACAGCACAGTCTTATAAGAAAATTTTAGGACAGATAACATATTATAATCATCGCTATATTACCTAGTTCTTGAAAATAATTTGAATATCTTAGATCTCAGATCATATGTAACTTTTTAACTTTTTATAGTTAACCAAAATAAATGCATCTATCTGCCCCTCACTCTACAAAATCCCAACCTTAAACAAGTTTCAAAAATATAACAAATTACTGTCTACAAAAAATATAGTCGAAAGATGCGAAAGATAAAGAATGAGTAGGTATATTGCTAAAACATAAAATTGTGCAAAATTGATATTCAATTACGACACGGCGCAATGTAAATTTGAGATATTCTGTACGCAACTGTATTACTTATGTAGTATTTCGCCTCTAGACCTATTTAGTATTACTGTTGCTGCGTTCGGTTCACTTTGCACGAGCAATTACTGTTCCAGCTATTAATAATAATAATAAAGCGGTAGTTTGCGCAAGCAGGCAGGCAGGCAGGAAATATCCAGAATTAACACGAGTATAAATAGGTGATAAGCTTGTTAATAAAGCACCAGCTGTTCCGAGCACAATCTCACAGTATAGTATATTCAGAATTTAAAGGCTTCCTACAGATATTTTTTCTCATGGTTCATTACCACCCTAACACGATTCCGACTTCTTTGCTCTCACTAGACTTGATCATTCTGGTAGCGCGATTTCTGCACATTTCAGTTCGTTTCGTTTAATTTTTTGATCTAACTAATGGTTCGTTCACGAACGT
Source organism: Tetropium fuscum (assembly GCA_964058915.1). Lineage (NCBI taxonomy): Eukaryota > Metazoa > Arthropoda > Insecta > Coleoptera > Cerambycidae > Tetropium > Tetropium fuscum. The sequence continues at coordinate 53,211 of CAXKVY010002724.1, forward strand.
ACCGTTTAAATTCACATTTGGCGCTTGAGTGTTCTAGTTCATTATTGGCCTGCATTTTAATTTAAAGTTTTTTAATCTTACACGCTTCAAGTTATAGCTATATATACAGTTATGCATTAGGTCCATCAGGATCAGTAACGGTAGGTATTCAAAGCACATATGCTGGAATACCTTAATACGCGGTTAACATCGTAGAACTGCAAAAACAATTGTTTACACAACACTATAGCCATCAGTTACAATTTTGAAGTTAAATCTTATCTCCCAATGAGGGTAATTTGAGAAGCAATACACGCGTCGCTTAAATGTGTTAATTCCAAACCATGATTGTGTTTTTTGTTCACGACGATGTTTCCACCTACGCAATATTAGATACCTATAAGAAATCAAATAATACCTAGATTTAAAACATCCGGACAAAGCTTTTAATGGGTCAATTATGGTATTTTTCCATTTTTTTGTAAGTTGGTTTTTACAGCTCCCAGAGATTTTTTATTTTTTTTAAATCGGTTACAAACAGACTGAGAAATACATTTTTAACGATATCCATCGAAAAACATCATATTTTCCATGGCGCGTTAAGCGTTTAAGTATGTCTTTGAATACTTTCTGACCTAATCGTCAGTTCATATTCAGTTCATATCAGTCCTCGATTAGAACAGTCATATAGTTCCGTAAACTTGGGTGGTTTTAGCCACCCTGGGTGGCATTGGACAATTTCTGAGGACTTTAAATTTTCCAATATCAAGGTATATATGAGTTATACATACTATAAGGAACTCAAAACTGTGAATATAAAAAAGAATTGGTCCCTCATATTTTCATAAATCACCTGAGAATGACCTTGTTAAAAATGCGCGAATTTGTAGTCGTTATAACTTTGCCTGTACTCGTACAAGCGAAACTACGGCTATTTATGTTCATGTGCTCAAAGGAGACGTTCGTTGGTATCTCTAGCAGATTTCTGTTCATATGAAATCAAGTCAAACTTTCACCCCTAGCCGCTAGAGGGGTGACTTTGGACACATGCACTTTCGGTAGTTTTCATGGGTGACTCAGGCCGTCGGTGATTCACGTTGTTGTGGTTTTTATTGTTCCTTGTGAGTAATAAATCTATTTAAATCAATTTTATAATATATAGCACTGTAGGTGGTAATTTTAGAACATGGAACCATACAAAAAAACACTCGGTAGTAGAAACTATTGCAATTGTACAAATGAATTATACAAAAAAATTTCCAGTGACTCGAGTCCTCCTGTAATATTTCCTGTTAATATTTATTTGGAGATTGAGGACTACTGTCACCTTGATGAGGGAGTTGCCGATCAAGGTGACCTTGATGAGGAAGTTGCCGATGAAGGTCTGACAAAACCATGCAATGACAACAAGACCATATTAACATTAGAAACCTTATATTATTTTTATATGAAAACCAAGTACTCAGGACAAGTTATTCAACTTAAAATAAAAGAAAATAAGAAAACGTTTATGATTAAATCTCTTGAAAAAAGTGGTCTACATCAATGGAAGTGGCCTTCGTATGAAGATTTCCTTTGGTATGAACCCCGAAGACATTTTAGAGGTCATTAATACACTGCAACCCTCCAAGAGAATTTTTTTTGAAATCCATGAGATAAATAAATATGAATAATTTGTTTTTTATTTATATTTAATGTTTACATTTTTTTATTTTATATTCTCTAAAGAGTTTATTTTGTTTTTTTTATTATAAAATTTAATTACTTTTATTACTTAAGTTAACAATAACAATTTTATTTATTGCATATTTTTCTTGATTTTTTTTATTTCCATAGGCCTTCAAGTTATTAATCTACTTTTTAACAACACTTCTTTGGCCAAAGTTACCTATTAGGCCAGTCAATGAAGGTTTTTAACATGCAAAAGATGGGGTAGTTCCAATTTTTTTTATATGTTATATAGGTCTAGGCCCTAATGAATAATCCAAGTTTTCGACCTTGAAGGACCGCCACTTGTGCCGCCATCTTAAATTAAAGGTTCAAAAAATTAACTTTTTCAAAATAACACATCAACGGTTCATCTCACGACAAAAATACATCTTCACAAATTTAAAGAAGACAACATTCTCTACATTTTTTTGTTCCTTGCTTTTTTTTCGTGTCTCATAGGTCCATTTTTGTTAATAAATTATATAAGAAATTAACTGTAGTATTGTTAGGTGTTTCTAAACTACTAAATATTAGTGAAGCAAAATTTAGTTCACGTTGCGGTGACCTTTTTTGTTGCATACCTTATACATTTTCATAGTATTAATATTAGTGTGTGGATGTTTCAATTTTCCTTTATTGTGTTTTGTAACTGATGTTTCCTCTACAGCATGTATAGTATATCTGGTCTTCTCTTCTTTCTTTTGTAATGGTTCCTGGCCCGTTTCTCTTCTCTTGAGCGAGAGAGAGAGGGAGCGAGAGAGATAGATAGAGAGAGAGGGGGGCCGTACAGTATACCGCGTGCTGGGAACCAACAACAGACAGGTGCAACAACTCAGTGTTCTGGTAGCATCAAAGACACGCATCATAAATTATTTTAATGATGGTCTTTAAGACTTTAAGTGCTATTCCAACCTTTTCCAAGTTAGCAAAAGTTGCATATTTAAATTGAAAAGAAAATGGTTTCAAGGTGATGATTTAGCATTCCATGATGGGGGATCTGCAAAGAGAAGCAATTTGATTCAAGATGAAGAAATGGTAAATTGGTTAAGAAGAAATCCCTTTGATACGGCTGCAACAGCTTGTCATGGTACGCAATTTCCTGCTTCCTTCTGGACAGCTAGACGCCAAATTAAAGAGAACGATATAAGTACGGGTCACTTCGTGTGTATAGACCAAGATATTTGCAGTACCAAGAACGATATACCAAGTTAAATAGTAGAGGTCGTTTTTCTGTAAATATGTGGGCTTGGAGAAGCGTGGCCAGTCCAGGAGTATATGGAGTATATGCTGGCGTATGGAAGGAATGCTAAATGGCGCATAATATACACTATATTATGCGCCTATAATGTGGATTCATTATGATGCCAAACATGAAGACATTGCAGATGCTGGAGTACGCTTTCTTGTGGCCTTATATGATGCAGATATAGAACAAGAAAGTTTGGACGAACTCTGATATAAACGCTTATATCTACAACAAAGAGCAAATTCAATCTTGCTTCTTTGCCACCAACGAATGCGGCAGAGCATCATTGGTTTAGGATATACGATCAAGTGCAAAAATTGTATGGAGTTCACAAAAATATGGAAGACTGGGGTTGGAGACTTGGCACCAACGGGATTGTCCTAGTAAGATGGCAGAGCAGCCAGCACCCTAGACTTTGTTGAAGTTCATATCATGCAGTTGCAAAAAAGGAAGCGGCAGAGCATGTGGCTGCAGGAAAGCTGGATTGCAGTGCTCGCGCCAGTAACACTACCTCATGGTGGTGTGGAAATGAGTTTACTTTGACACATTTATCATAATTATATAATGAATAGCAAGAAATAATTAAATAAGAAACAAAGCAAAGATGAGGGGTTTTGACGATTTTTTGGATACATTTTCATGTTTGTACCGCTATATCTCGTTACCTATGAGACTTACGAAAAAAGTAGGGAACAAAAATGTAGAGAATGCTATTCTTCTTTAAATTTATTAAGATGTATTTTTGTTGTGAGATCAACCGTGGAAGAGTTATTTTGAGAAAATCAATTTTTTGAGCCTTCAATTCAAGATGGCTATGGCGACTCGAGCAGCGGTCCGACAAGGTCGAAAACTTGGATTTTTCATTAAAGCTTAGACCTATATAACATAAAAAAATTGGATTTTTTACCCTCGTTGACAGGCCTATATTTCTTTGCCGGTCTTTACATTTAAGTGATAAAAAAGTAGTCGGCCACCTTTGTCTTCTAGCTTTGGCCAGCAACATTATTTTAAAAATGGTATTTTTCAAATTACCATAATTTTGATTTTTGGTATCCTAAAGGTAATAGCGACATATTTTTTGGTGCAAAAAAAATGTATAGCTTTCTCCTATTGAAAGGTACAGAGTTCTAAAGTTTGAAAGTGGACCAAGCCACCCAAGTTGACGGTATATTAAAATCGCAAACTAACGGCTAGTTCTGATTTTTTAATATGTTGTTGGGACCACTACCAGTTTGTGTAAATCCAAGTTTGCAGCTTCGAAATACCTGTGCTAACTTCGTAGCACTCGAAAAACCTCCAAATTTTCGCACTTTTTGCGTTTTTTCAGTATATCTTCTAAACTATGCGTTTGTTCATAAAGCATTTTTATTGCATATTTTAAAGTAGATTAAATTTGCTACCGAATAAACAAATCCGAAAAAACAAATTAAAAGAAATGAAACAGAAAAAAGTATGTATATAAAATATTTTCTTAATTCCTTGGAATGTTGCCAAATAATGATTTTGCTTGATCACCACAGAATTTCTTTAAGTCTTGCAGGCCTTTAATTTTTTTAGCTGTAATTGGTATTAGACCTAAAAATAATTTGGATGGATATTTTTAGAATTTGGGCATAATATTATTTTACCTTAATGGGAATATGGAGGCAGCATAAATTGATTTTGTGGGAACTAAACGAGCATCTCTTAGCATAATCTGAGTTAGTATTAAAAAAAAATGGTCCACGCTCGAAAGTTTGACTGATGGATTTCCATAACATCAGATAGCGATGGTTTTGTACGAGAACTTCTAAATACTTGAAAGCTTCTAAATACTGAAAGGATCTCAGCTCTCTGCTTAGAATTTATATAAGCCCATGTTTTTATCTGGCTCCATGTAGGAATATCCACGAATAGGAAAAGTAATTTTGACATAATCAAGTCTACGCGCATTGTGGACAACATAATGCAGAAAGCGAAACATAGTGTAGTTTTTATTTTATTCCTTATATGAGTGTACAAGCGAGGGATAACTAGACCCCTCTAGCGGTCCGTTGCTACTACTCATCAGACATTACTAAGTAATGTCTTGTGACAAGCAGCGTCCCGCAATGCAGGCACCTAGAGCAGCGACCCTAGCCGACAGTGGGCTAAACTACATACTGAATGGATTTACAGGTAACAACTACTCAGAGAGCTAATACTCCTTCCTGTATTCTCTCTTCCTGTATTCCTAATACTCTTCCTGTATTCCTCTACCTACGGTGTACTGATGAGAGCCAACAGCTCGAAACTAATCTACACCTGGTGGAGGTTTTGGTGAATGACCATGGCTATCTTATCGGATTTGCAGATGTAATTCAATACAGGAAGGAGTATTAGCTCTCTGAGTAGTTGTTACCTGTAAATCCATTCAGCCTTATAAGAGTGACAAAAAATTTCCATAAAAAATTATGAAGCATGGATCAAACATCGTCGCTTCCCTTCTTGCCAACGGGTATATGTAAAACACACTCTTTGCCTTAGAATGTGGATATTGAACGCATATACGTTTAGTTGACTCTTATAATACACAGCTTAAGTATTTTACTTATCTTTTTCATTTAGCGAAAAGTCTCAAATTTTATTAATAAACTCATACAAATTGTATATAAAAAAAACTTTTACTTAAAGCATGGTTTTATTGCATTTTGAACGAATGTCCATTCTTACGCGCAGACAAATTAATGCTTCACAACCAATTGTATTTATTTCCAGATTTATACCAGACCAATGGGGCCCATGCAGCGTCTCCTGCGGCGAGGGTACTCGGAAACGTGAGGTGCACTGTAAAATATTTTTAGAATTTTCCAGAACCATCGCCAAGTTACCGGATAAACAATGCACAGGCCCAAAACCGGTGGAACTTGAAAAGTGTTTCGTGGAACCGTGTTCCTCGGAGAAGATCGGAGTGGATATAAAGGACGATCCCTTTAGGTCTGATATCAAAGTGGTGCCGGGGTCTCCTGCCAAGTCCTATTCGTGGAAGGAGCAGGGCTATACTCACTGTAGTGCTACGTGCCTTGGGGGCGTGCAAGAGCTTATTGTGAACTGTATAAGGGACGACACGCAGAAAGTTACATCGCCGTATATGTGTCCGATCGAGCTAAAGCCAGAGATTCTTATGAGGACTTGTAACGACCACCCCTGCCCGCCGAGGTACGTTCTACAAATAGGGTTTATTTGAGTCTTTGACTTCTTTGAATTTATATACCTAGAGAATCTGTTCAATGTGGCAATTTGTTTCCCTATTTTGAAAGCGAATGTGAGCCTAAGTACACACGAGCCTGAGTAGCGATAGAAACTTGAGAAAGTTTCCTTTAGATAGCACGTTGAAAGCAGTTACTGCTGTCGTGCTTTCTACCCAGAGATATAAAAGTAGGGAGAATGAGCTACAATATACGCCACGTAGGATAACTATGTATAGCGAATTCAAAACGAAAACCGGTGCACGTCATCATCTGTAAAACATATGATCAGCGAACATTGTTGCCAAGTAGTTGGTAGACTGTAGTTGGTGTTACACAAATTTCATTTGTTTTTTGAGGTTATGGTGGAGTAATCTAATTTCTGAAAAATTAAATGAAAAAAGTATCTCTTATTTATAATTCATTTTCTTAAGAGATGATTGTGAAAATGACTGAAACAAATTTGCTAGTTAATTATTAGAGTATGCCAGCGATAAAAATAGAATTTAAAATAATTGAAAACCATTTACTATGTCAAATTGGTCAATACTTTTTTAATAAAAACATTATTTTGTAGCTACATAATAAAGTACTTTCAATTTACTGTTACTGCATGCTGGCAATATAAACAGAAGGTACCTTACTACAATATAAATAGTCTCAGAGAAACGTCTTTTATATTTAAAAGTTAATTCAAACTATTATATTTATTTTTATACGGCTTTTAGGACTCACCTTTTACCAACTTTCGTTTTTCTGACACGTTTTATATTGTCATCTTGCCAAGGCCCAACGACTCAACGTACCATTTTTAAATATCCAAGTTTCATCTACGAAAACTAACTGGTACAAGGCTTGGTTCTTTTATTTATTTTATGTAGTATCTCAAATATTTCTCTCGTTTTAAAGCAAGTTCATAGACCTTGTCCTCGATCATGTTTTTTTTTTATTTAAACCGATTTCTTTGAATAAACAATGATATGTGGTAACCATTAAAGAATTCCTTTTGTGTTATTTTTTACCATAGACATACCAGTGTTTTCCTATAACATAATTATTTTTCTGTATTTATACAACAAACGTAACAAATTTATTTTACTAGGAGCATAATGCTTGACGTTATTTTTAAATTTGTAATATGTACTTACTTCTTTTGTACTTATCATAAATGATATTCCGTATTTCGTTAGTATGAAGTGTTACAGGTTGGTGAACCTCTTAGTATAAAAATATTTCTTTAGTGGAAACGACATCAGTTCGTTATTTTTTATTGCTTGTGAAATATTGTTAACCGTAGACATGATTAATGTTAGTGTTGCTACCACCCACTAGAAAGAAGAATAGTGAACAAACTAAATATTTAAAATATTTAATATTATTGTTATTTAATAATATTGTTGTTATTATTGGTAAAAGAATATTACCACAATATTTTCACGTTCTCCCTTAAGATACTCTAAAAATTTGCTACAAGCTCCGAAAGCTTAACTGCTTCGGTAAGCGAAAGCTTAACTGCTTCGGAATTTTCGAAACAAACATTCAACTGCAGTTTTTTTTCTGATCAATCGCAATATATGGACAATCACAAGCTTTGTAAACAGTTTAATTATAAGCAAAACTATGATAATTTATAAATCATATGGGCGATTGCACCAACGATTTTAAGCTTTAGTGGCTACATATGTAGTCACTTGAAACCCGTCCGAATGGGCAAATGATTGATTTTGTAAAATCAAGCGTAATATGCGCACCCGACTTAAGTATATGAAAACAAAACATTCCTGGAGAGACACTTATGGTGGTTACATATATGACCACATAGTGATTAAAGTCTATTTGTAGTATATATTGTAGTAGCATAGATTTTGTTGTCTACAAATGTGGACACATGTTGTTAAGCATTTTTATAGGGTAATCTGAAGTAATATTAATAGAAATATTAAACAGAATATATTTATTAAAAATAAAAAAAATTTCGCATGCTATAACACAGAATAAAATATTATTCTAAGATATCTTAAGAAGGTAACAACAAATAACATACTACAAGTATACCTAAACTAATGTACGAGCCCCTTCCCATTTCAGTTGGCCCACCTAGGGATTAGTCAGAAATTTCATCTTATGGAGTAAAAGTAGAAGAAGAAATATACGACACGAACTTCCAAATTTATTTATTCTTTTGACAACTTCTTTTAACCACAAAAATACATCTTAGGTAACTGAGACTGATAACTAACACAAAATGAGAATAAAAAGAAATAAATGTGAACAAATACGTTAAATTAACAAAACAACAATTTTATAATTTACCACTGGGTAACATCACCTTTATTTTTTATTACAGCCGAAATTCGTTGGGGCATAGTATTAACCAAGCCTTGGCATAATTCTGGTGTAAAAGAATCCCATATTTCCTGAAGCCTTTGCTTCAGTTCAGGGATTGTTCGAGCAGGGTATTTCCGTAGCACCTTTTTCATCTCGTGCCACAAAGTTTCAATGGGTGATAGATCCGGACTACTAGAAACCCATTCCAAAAGTGGTATACCATAGTCCTCCATCCATTTTAAACTTCGTTTTGAGGTGTGGCATGCTGCGCCGTCCTGCTGAAACATAAATTCTTGGCCTGATGTCAAACACTCTTCCATGACCGGTAAAAGTGATTTTTCTAAAATGGCCAAATATTTGTTTGTATCCACGTTTCCGACAATAAAATGGAGTTTTCCTACTCCTTTTGATGACATGCTTCCCCACACCATGACGGATGCAGGAAATTTTACTTTTCTTTTAAGACAGTCAGCATGGAATGCTTCATTTTTTTGCGAATATCTCTACTTCGACTATCTCCCACACAAACTTCGAATCGGGCCTCATCGCTCCATTGTATTGCACGCCATTGCTGAGATGTCCAATCCTTATGTTCTTTTGCCCATCTTACCCTATTTTTCTTCTGCCGTGGTGTTAAAAGTGGCTTTTCTTTGGCCTAATGCATAATTGTCACTTTTAATTTTTCTAGTTCATTTTTTTTATTAAAAAACTTACCTTGTAAGTCCCAAATCCTAATTTGTGAGCCTCTCTGTGAGTTGTTGATCTTGAAATACGTCTTCCAACGGCATCACTCCACAGAACACTTAACTCGAGGTAATTGGCACGTCTGTTTTTCTGGATAATTCTTCTTAACGCTCTTCTATCACAATCTGTAATCTTGCTTTTTTTTTACATATCGGGGCTTTGCAGCGACTGAACTCGTCATTTTATATCTTCTAACTATATTTCTTACACTATACCGCGATAATTTTAATAAATTTACAATTTCCGAGTTTGACTTCCCACAATTGAAAAATTTAATAATAAGTGAACGAATTTTGTCATCCATAACCTTCCCTCTACCCATTTTTAAAGAACACAACTACTTTGAAGCTGTATCAAATGAATTCTGACAGCTATGAGTATTAGCAATAATTGTTTAATTGTTGTGGCGTCTGTTTTCCACGGCCACCTTCGAATTGTAGGCTTACTTTGTAATGAATAAAAAAACGGGTTGATCGCCGTACTTGCAACATTTTGCTTCTTTGTTACACATTTGAGTGAAGACCAATAAAGTTGGGTGTTTTCTACTGCATAAGATTAAATATGCCCTATTAATTACTTTGAGACCTAAACACAGCTTGTAGTATTTATTATGTTTTGATGCTGACCAAAAAACTAAGATTTCAATGGGTGGGCCAACTGATATGGGAAGGGGCTCGTAGATAACAGAAAATAAATGTTGTGAAAAAAGCCCTAAAACTTCAAATACAATATCATCGTGATAACGACAACCTTCTCCGGTGGTGTATGAAATGACATAAAACAATTGAGGCATAATGACACTGAATATATTACACTTCACTCGTGAACGTTTTACTTGTTTTCTGTACGGCAGTATGAACACCTTTTACAACTTCCTGATATAGAAAAATGCTCCCCAACATTTGTTATCTTTAGGCCACTTTTCACTAATATGCTTCCCTTTTTGGTAGCTTTATTTATGATATTGGTGGATTTTCTACCTAAGCCTTTTCTACTACAAAAATCTCTAATAAGTTGATCTGCCAGATCAGCACAAAAATTCAGATGAGTCATAGGTTTCATCGAATTGTCAACCATTTCCACTGTTGTTTTATATAAGATAAAACTGAGTTATCAGAGCTATGGTTCTGGTCGTGTGGTACGAGGCCCTTTTTCTTCCTTTTTCCTTTGGCTCGTGCAACGGGTAGTAACGCTACTTATAGTTCAAGTTTAAAAAGCGTTTTCTTATAAAATAAATACGTTGTTATTTCCTGATAGAGTGGGATTTAATAAGAAATTCACTGAGGTGTGTTGTTGTGGTTTGTTAACCTGCACATCTTCGACGGCATATTGGATACAACTGCTTGAAATTAATAGGTAAGCAAATTTTTGTGTGCGTTGCTACGAGACCATTTTCTATTTCGTTTCTTTTGTGTTCACTAGACCCTGTGTTGCGTTAATTTAGGGACACATCAGTAGGCAACCTTGAGAAGCCGCTTTCATCGACATCGCCTCGCACGAGTGTAGGCTCGAGTGTAGGTCACTCCACAAAAACATTGGCACCTTGTAACATTGTCACCTTGTAATATTGTCACCTTGTAACTTGGGAACTTGGTAACTTCATCTGTAACTCCACATCAAACTGCCGTTGGACTTGCTCCACCGAGTTGAACTCTATCAACTATATACGTAGATTTGCTGGAGAGACCCACCTCAGTGGAAGATTTGATGCCACGTTACAGTTATCTGTAAAGTGGCTTAAACTAATCTTATGATTAGTTCTCATTCCTCTCATTCCTAATTACCTCATTCCTAATAACCTCTCATTCTACTTAACTTTACCTAAATTAATTTTCATAGTGTACAAATAGGTAACGGCAACCTTCAGGTGCCGTTACTTAAATGGTATGTTTATTTCAAAATCTTAATTCAATATGTATTTACTTATTTCTTGTTCATATTGGTTGTGGGAAGGTCATCGTGCACTTTGACGTCGACAAAATAGTAAGTAATGAACGTAAATTAACGTCAATCAAATGTTATGTAATATTTTAATGCGATTTTCGACCTTGAATTTTTAAATTTTATTTAGATATTAGTATATTGTGGTTCATTTTTCTTCCACCACAAGTTTACTACAGAAAGTTTATTATACAAAGTTTATTACAGAAAGTCTATTGCAGAAAGTTTATTACAGAAAGTTTATTACAGAAAGTTTATTACAGAAAGTGCCTAGAGTAGTTTCGATACTCATGATAATTGGGTACTCTCTGACTTGCTTGCAGTCAGTGGCGTCCACGGATAATTAGTGACTTCGGTATCTACGGAACTTACTAATTTTAATTTTTTTTATTTTATTAAGCTGAGCTAGCTTAGTCAAACTTTTATTGCGCACTTTAATCGATGTTGAATGTACGGGTAGTAATATTCACCATAGATATAACAAGTTAAAGATAGATATATTGATATTTCACCGGTGCGCACAACATAAATTTTAAACTCAATGAGATTACTAGATTTATAGCGTTGCCAAGTGTAACAGATACCTAAGAAAACCTGAAGAAGTGATGGTGCAACCAAACAATAAATTAAGGACTACTTAACTTTATGAATTCCATTATTGTTCTTCGCTTATATAGAAGTTGGTGCAATCGGGCAATATTGTACTAAATAAAACTGCCAGGTGGCAATCCGCCTAGCGGACAAACTGTAGCAACCTAATAAATTTTCGGACAATGTGAGCGACTGTACTGTACTCGCCTTATTTAAATTCTGGCGATGTCATGACTGTCATACATTGGCATCGTTGTCGCTGTCGTCTTACGTCACAAATGACGTGCATTGGTTTTTGTTTTGAATACGCTATAACCCGCCATATTGACCCCAGTTTAGCGGCATCAGTGTCGACAATAATTATTCAGATACGTTTGTCGTTTAAATTACGTGATTATTTACACCTCTTTAAAACTTGAAAAACACGTAACACAATATAAACTTAAGGTATAGAAATACACAAACGTTTTACGTTATGGTGTACTTGTAGTTATGGCCTAGAAACTCCAAAAATTATTTATTTTTGCATTTTTTAAATGTTCTTCTCACGCCATTTTGTTATGAACAATTACCTGTTTAATTTATGTACGTCTTCATCTATATATGATACTGCCTATATATTATATGTCCTAAAAAATCTATAGCTTGGCCTGTATACAAAGAAAACCCGTTCAATATCTTTGAAACCACAATATCAATTTTATTTAGTGTTTGATAGGGTATCTCTTGGATTAACACTAGTTAACTAAGACCTTACTTGTCAAAATTATGTATTTTCTGAAGCGTTGTTTTGAGGTATCTTAATAGACCCTATTATCGAAAAAATTGCGGATTCAGTTTCAAAGGAATTTCTTTTGGTTCTAAGGTGGAACTACTCGGAGTTCTCCCCGTGCTCGCACAGCTGCGGCTTAGGAATACAAACCAGAGAAGTGAACTGCATACACGAGGTGACCCAAGGCGGCGGGAATACTGTAACAGTCCCCGTCAATATGTGCCCCGAACCGGCCCCGCCTGATCGTCAATACTGCAACGTGCTGGATTGCCCGGTAAGATGGCAAGTCCACGAATGGTCCAAGTGCTCAAAGAGTTGCGGCGAGGGGAAAAAAACAAGAAGAGTGGAATGTAAACAGGTGATGGCGCAGAATCATACGGTCGATAGGCCTCCCGGCATGTGCCCATCGGAAAAACCAGCAGAAAGCAAAACCTGCAACTCGAAAAGTTGTATAGTGGAAAGTGACAAACCTCTAATAGACGTATCAAATAGTACGTTCATACAACATGACCCGAAGAAGAAGAAGATTTCCTTGAAGGTCGGCGGGGCCGCTACGGTCTTCCTAGGTACTACTATAAAGATCAAGTGCCCTGTTAAACGATTCAACAGGACCAAAATCCAGTGGGCGAAAGACAAAAACTACCTCCCGAAAACTAAAAAATTCAAGACGTCCAAAAAGGGAGCCCTGAGAGTATCGAGCCTCACCCTACGTGACAGCGGTTTGTACACCTGTGTAGCCGGCAAATCCTCAGCCAGCATCCAGATTTCCGTAAGGCCAAAGCCCGGGGAGTTTCCCACGTCCGAGGAAATCCAGAAGCAGGGCTTCAAGCCGGATAGAGTGGATTTGATTTCGGATGCCAACGTTAACAGAGATCCCATATTCAGCGATGATCATTCGCACGAGCAGAGGCCGGATGGCATGAAGAAAAAGCCCATTTCTAAGACTAGATTATTTACGCCGACATTGCCGTCTTTACGGTTAGACACTAACGTAGGGGATAGGAACTCCCAGAGCTCCACTATTACGTCCAAGGCAGATCAAGTAAGTGAATACTATTTTATTTCCATATTTCCCGTGCTACCATTTTAATAGCCACCGTTGTTTTAAATTTCTACAGACAAGTCTAAATTCTCAATGTTTCATATTCTTCGACAACTAGTAACTCTTAGACCGCTTAGACTTCCAGCGCTCGACTGTGCAGTAGGTACATAATAAAGCAGATAATTCCCTGAAATGATTAGCAGCGTTTCCGTGTAAACGATGCCCGATTCCCTCTTGATAAGCTAGGTGTATAACAAAAGTTGAAGTGCCTTACAAGACACTTGATGGCTATTAAAATGGCAGGCAATTACATTTCCGCAAGTTGGATTAGCTGTAAGTTGGGGGGAACGCTTGTTCGGTGTTAGATGCCAGACGATAAGGAAGCTACGCACGAAAACGAAATTGGAAGAGTCACTCTCTTGGCATTACGTCAGCTCGAAGCAGCCGCCCGAGGGTGAATCTCGGTGACTATACGGCCCCAGTCAAAAGTCGTCTTTATAAATAAGATTTATTTCCGTATGTTCCGGGAGTCGGGCGGTGTTTGCATTTAACAAATCTCGTCGTACATACGTAACAAATTCGTTCCTGTACAATTTGATTCCGACCTTTATTTTTGATAGAAAATATTTTTTATAATTTGTTTAGTGCCGTATATCACTAAAAGGTTTGAATTAAGAATATTACCTTAAGGTATATCATTGATTCCATCATTTGACACTAAATTAAGGTAAAAATACATAGTGCTATTAAATTCCAGGAGGCATTTAAAAGTCCCAGTGATATAATTCTGAGAGCTGGTACAGATGTTTATTTTTGTAGTGGTCATGATATAAGGTCAAGCTCCCATGTACCTATGACGCCATGTATTTCTATTATAATCCAAGATGGCCGACAATATTTTCATTATTGTGTAAAAATACTTGATCGTGATAGAAACACAGATTGAGATAGAACGCTGAACGCTTTTGTAAAAGTAACGATATAAGATTAAGACCACTTTGGATCTTACTTATGACGTCATATCTTCCTATTTCAATCCAAGATGGCCGACAATATTTTTAATATTGTGTACAAATACTTCAGATTGTGATAGAAATCCGAAATTTGGTACAAATACATGTTCATTTTTATAGTAGTAATGATATAAGAGCAAGTCCCCATGTGGATTTTGCCTACGACGTCATTGGTAAAATCCAAAATGGCCGACAAAGCTTTAAATTTTGGTTAAAATACTGCAGAGTGCGAAGAAAGCAAAAATTTGGTACATATATTTTTTCCATGTACCTAGTAGTACTGATATAAGATCAATATCCTATATCGTTCTTGTCTATGATGTCATAAATTCCTATATATATTATAATCCAAGATGGCCGACGAAGTAAATATGAATCAAAGTGAAAGAAAGAATAGGAATATTCCTTCATGCCTTTATAATGGAAATAGTGGTAAGTAAATGTAAATGTAATGTAAAATGTAAATGTAAATGTAAAATGTAAATGTAAAAAAAAGTAATGTAGGGGGCGCTGTTTTAACCTGGTTAGCAAAATACTTTTTCACTGTATCTTTTTTGTTTAGAACTTTTTCCGATTTTCGCCATAAAAAACAAATAAGGAATTTAATTCTCCAAAAAAGAATAAAATTCTCCAAATTTAATTCTCCATACCTGTTGGATATCGAAAATATGCTTCATTTCTCTTAAATGAATCAATGCAATGAAATGAATGCAATATCTCTTATATTGCATGAAATGTCATGATCGAAGCGTATTAAATAAATTGTGGGAACAACAATACATAATTTAGATGTATTTGAAACAGCAAATGAGCAAATGATAGTGTAGACAACAATAATTAGATGCATTGTGAAAAATAAAATATCATAGGTACTTAACTAACAAAACTGAACACGAACATAATTTAACATAACTTTAAAACAATGCACGGTTAATGATAAAAAAATTTATAATAAATGTTCAATATGCCCCTCATTCATTTCAGCACACTTCCTTAAGCGTGTAATGAAAGATTGCAGCACAGAAAAAGATTTAGTTATTTCTAATTTGTTGCCCGGCATTTTGTAATCTCTCCCAGTATTAGGGATGTCCCTGTATTAGGATGTAGGTTAAAATATACCATTTCTTTCATATGTCCACAAAGATGAAAGTCCGGGGGATTTAGGTCTGGACTACGAGAGGGCTATGGAAATTCACTACCCCGACCTATCCATCTTTGGGTAAACCGTTGATTAAGATAATCCCTTACGATGTTAGCATTATGGGCTGACGCACTATCATGTTGCAACCACATTTTTCCACGGATATTTAGTGGTACTTCATCTAAAAGTTCAGAAACCTGGTTTAGCAAAAAATACAAATATCCCTGGTCATTTAACCGAGCTGGAAGTACTACTCGTCCTAAAATGTAATTTCCAATGACACCACACCACACGTTAATAGAAAATTCATGCTGAAAGTGGTGCTCTTTTCTTGCATGTGGATTTTCTTCATCCCAGACATGAGAATTTCGCCAATTAAACACACCCCTATGAGTAAATGTTGCCTCGCCAGCAAAAAGAATGCGTCCTACGAAGGAAGGGTGGTCTCTATTGTGTATTTGTAGTATTCTTTGATAGAAGGTATTCCGCATTACAAAATCTGGTGGAAGTAGATTCTGGCCGGGCGTGAAATTAAAGCGCTACGTTGCTCGAGTGTGCAGAATAGTAAATATACTATTACGATTTATACCTGTAACTACGAGAGTCGCCGGATACTAATTTGAGGATCTTCTTCTGCTCTATCCAAGATCTCTTCCTCTTGGTCCATTAATCTTTAATTAAGTTTCTTCCATTTCGACGGACTTGTTTAAAACTCCCACTTTCATCTAATCTTCTAAAACAAAACAGGAAAGAGTGTGTGGCTAGGTTGTCTGCGGTTTGGATATTCTTCGTATCTTCTCTTAGCTGCTCGGCAGCTAAATCGTTCTTGTACGTAAATAACAAGCATATCTCTCATTTAAGAATCTGTGAAGTCATTATGGCGAGGCGTTTCGATAAAATTTGAAGAAAAATGTGAATTTAATGTCAAACCGAGTAATTTTTTGACAGATTGATTGGAAATAACTAGATACCAAATTTATTACGCAAAGCGTACTTAGACCATTTTTTAAATTGATCCAAAACATTCAAACATATTTTATATTCAAACATATTTAAACATATTTTATTTAAGTATATAAACTAAAAAATATATCACAAAATATATAGCTAATATTTTAAAATTTAATAATTAACTTGCCCCTAAATTTTATGGTCTACCAAAACTACATAAATCAAATATTTCATTAAGACATATTGTTTCACATATGTAAGTCCATTTTATAATTTAGCACAATTTTTAACAAATATTATCTATCCTTTTTCTCCAATCAACAAATTTTTCAAAAACAGAATTCACAAATACTACAATTCTCAACCACTACCAATCGATGCAACTAATACTCATAAAACATATATTGCCTTACCATATATACCACAACTATCAGAAAATATTTCAAACATATTAAAAACATGATATTCACACAGCACACAAAAATACAAACAACTTAAAATTCCTTTACACAACATTAAAAGACGAAATTCCACTTGAAAAAAACTACACACTGTATATAAGAAATTCCATGTAAACAATGTGATGAAGTCTACATTGGTCAAACAATGCAACTTCTTGAAGAACGTTTAAGGGGTCACAAATATTCAGCTAATATTAGAGCTCTAAACAAACATTCTAATGAAACAGGTCATCAATTTAACTACGAAAATACTAAATTTATTAATAAAGAACAAAATTATAAAACACGGCTAATTATGTAATCAGTTTGTATTCAAAAAAATCCTAATGCATGTAATAACAAAGAAGATACAGAACATCTTTCTATAATCTACAATTTATTAATATAAAAATATTAAATAAATTAACAAAAACCATTATCTCTATATATAAACTTATATACGTACATACATATGGACCTACTTACTATAAATATACATGTGCATAATATTAACATAACTAAAATTAGAGTAATAATGAAATATTAAATAGCCTACGTTCGTAGGGTTTCTTGACTATTCTTCCATATGATACTAATCGAACAGTCTAGTAAGCTTAAAAATATATTAAAACTGTAATTTTTGCTTATGTCAAATATGTGATAAATAAAATCCTCTTTTGAAAAAGGCCCAAAAAAGGGACCGATTCGTTATGTAATATAATCTGTCGTTTTATTGCTACCATCCCAAGATAAACATACAACAACAACAAAATATATATCACAAAAGGAACATTACACTTTACATCATGTACATTTTACATTTTAACCCTAATTTTGATAACAGTTACCAGCGCAAACACAAAGTTCGGTGCATGGTAGACTTGCGTTAGAACATTTACATGGACCTCGGCATGATTTTTTGCACCCACCCAAAATTTCGATGCCTCTGAAATCATTATCCAATACGGTGACATGACCCCATCAATTTCTTTCCATTCCCAGTCATTCAAATTTGGCAGTTCTTCTATTGCCACTAATGTTTGGCCCCATATCTGCCCTGTTTGAAATGCAGATCGTTTTACATGTTGAAGGAGAGCATCTTCTGTAGGCGGAATGTTCTCAATAGTTTTGATACAATTAGTAAACATGGTTTGTCGGGTTCGGTTTACTTAATGCAATTGAGAGGTACGGTTATACATTAATATAATGAACCTCTCAATATCTGCAACTTGCTCTTGAACAACTGATTGTGGTTGCTGTGATAAAACTTTAAATGTGGAAAAAATGATGGGGAAAACCTTCCAGAGCTCATAGGCTACGTTCATTCCCCTTCCGTAGAAAGTGGATGTGGTATCACAACCGGTAACAGCATGGAAGAAGAGCAGAGATTCACACATTTCGGAATCTAAGGTGTCTGCAATATCATGTAATAGAAATATTTTCCAATACCAAATGCTATCCACATTTCTTGGCAAACTATTTTCGCAAAATTAGCAATGGCAAGAATAACGACATCTGTGTCTAATGTACGAATCATTATCCTGAATGAAAAATGGAGAATGACTCGTGTATCCGCTTCCTAATGATTGCATGGTGATATCATTTCTGAATTAAGCAAGATCCACATATGGGGCAAGATCCACGTGGGGTCTTGATGTTATATCATTACTATTATAAAAATGAACATATGTACCAAATTTCAGCTTTTTATCACAATCTGAAGAACAGATAGCATGAAATGTAAAGATCATGTAAAGAACAGATATAAATGTTCATCTAAAGAACAGATAGCATGAAATTATAGTACAATACTAAAGTTATTGGTACATATTAAGGACTCGTTCATGTTTAATATTCAATGTTGCATACCTTCAGGAAATTCTAACCCAAATCAGCAACTTTAGCAATTCAGGGGGAGCAGGGGCTAAAAGTGTGGTTTTGGTTCCAGCCCGTTGCTGGTCTTCTTCCAACCCCAATATTCAATACTTAATTGGAAGCACCAATACGGCCTATTACCGTATACTTGTATTTGCTGAGTAGTGTATTGAACGGTTTGCATGTGTTCAGTTACAATGCAATAATTATAGTTTGTTGTGTAAACAATTGTATTCGTATTTCAATACTGTGCAAACATACATGGTCAACAGGCGTAACATGGGTTGTAACACTGAAATCAAACGTAAAGTGCCATAAATCGCATTTTTTTCACTTTTTTGATTTTGACCATTTTCCAGCGCGCTCTAGCGGCGGAACTATCGGTCATGGAAACAAATAAAATACCTTAAAAATGTAGGAAATTTTGTCTACTTTAATTTTATACACAATGATCTTTTCGAAAAAAACCCATAGTTTTTGAGATATAGGTGAAAAACCGAAAAAGGTGCAACAATTTTTTTGCAAAAGACCCCTTCCTGACAAAGTTTCTATCAACAAAGTTCAGATTCATGTTCAGCGAACCAAAAAACATAAATGGCGAGAAAATTATGACTATGGCAAAACTTATTTGCTCCCATATTTGCTATTCCTTTTCCTAATATGCTTAGCCTACAGGAACTTTTTTAATTTTCTCAAAAAATTGAACCACATATTCGATATTTATTTATTATCAAACCATTAAAAATAGTATAATATCGTATAGATGAAGCACGGTCCCACGTAAAGAGTGCCCAGATCTCTATAGACTTGCTTCGTTTCCTCCGAATATTCCACTAAAAATAGAAAAATAACAGTTTCATGTGTTTGAAGAAAATATAATCGACTGAACATTGACTTATCGTTGCACGATTATAGGTGGCCTGATAACGTAATTAACTCTATTTTATTAGTGACCCACTTTGCTGAATGCCATATTAACATTACCTTCTGATATCTTTTAACGCTGCAAAAGGATCGAATTTCTCAATTGCCTTCCAGTTCCTCGGAAATCCTGAACCCTTCAGTTTATGGGGATTCGGCAAGCTCTGCAAGTCGGATCATGCCCAATTTCTTAAGGCTAATACTTAAGCTGCAGGTTAGAAGTTTACCATTTTTATGCATTGCGTACCACAAAAGCAGTTGGAATTGCGACATCAAAAATCACTGAAAATTTTCAGGAATTATTACACACATCTTCCCCGTTTCAATTAATACCTTTAGTCCAAGAAGACTAAGGTTTAATATTGCAATAATTCATTGGGTAAGATTTTTTTTTCTTATTTATATCGAGCCCTTGCATGTTTTCCGCCATATTGAATTTAGGGGTAACTTTGTTCGCAAATAACAGCTGTATTTTTCATTTTATCAAAAAGAAACAGCAGAAACATTTTTAAAGGAAAAAAAAGTGCTAGACAAATTTATGTTCTTGACATTTTTTTTTAATTTTGCATATATAAGAAGTTAAAATTGAAAAAAGAGGGTGGCAAACTTTTCCACAGTTAAGTTTCCACATTTCAGTTCGCCACTTAACCAAAAAAATTCGTAGTGTTGAAAAAAAATATTTTTCGAAAATAAAAAAAAATTGAAGCTCTTAGCGAATAAAGTTCAATGAGATTTTTTGGATTCGTATTTTTTAAGTATCGATTGCTAGATTACTTTTCGAGATATATCGAAAAAGTTGTCAGAAATCAACTATTTTTGTGTTTGCTTATATTTTTCAAATTGAAGTCGTAAATCTTGTTTCTTTTTTTGTGTGTATAGCGTACTTAGTATGAATAGCATATTTTTTCGTCTGAATATCATGTGCGTAATGGAAATAAAGTGTTTTTCTCGTGTGATGGCTGAAATGTTTTTTTTTCTCGTGTATGTAGTAAGAATGGTAGAAGTGTGTACGATTTATCACACATAATTTTAATTTGTAGATTTTCATAATATATATATACACATTTTTGTTATACAAAATATTGCAATCCCTTGTTTGTCAATTATTCAATCATAACTTGTTGAATATTCAAAATTAAAAAAACGTTAAGAATAAATAATTGTGGGATACATTTTTGTCTTGGTGTAGCGTTTTTTTTATAAAATAAAAAATATGGCGGCATGCGACAAAAACAAACTCACCCCTTCATTCAATATGGCGAAAAACCTGTGAAAAAATTCGGAATTAAAATGTAAGTGCCACACTAATAATACGAAAAATGTTTAACCATTTCCCATTGAATATTGAAATAAAAATTCGACACATTTCGCGAGGCAGACACTTGGGCGCTGACAGCTACCGGTAGCCGTTGCACGAAACTTTGAGACGCTACAGGAAATAAACTATAGCTCGTAGAAAAAAGTTGTTCAGACAAGTATCATAGGTTATTTTGTGAAGAACAACTTTTGTTAGGAAAATTTCGCGATTCCGTCAACAGAGAAAAAGATATTTTATGTGAAAAACTTTGCAACCCCTTCTTTTTTCCATTATCCAGTTATAACTTGTTATGTATACAAAATTTAAGAAAATATCAAGAACACAGATTTTTTTAACTCCTTTTTCCCTCAAAAATAGATTCGGCTGTTTTTTTATATAATGAAAAATACAACTGTTTTCGCGAAAAACAAACTTGCCCCTAAATTCAAGATGGGTGAAAACCTGCAAAGGAATGATGGTCGAAAAATCGGATTTAAGCTTTCTATATGATGCACTATTGATGGAAGAAAAAATATTTCTTACCAAATTAATTACATTCATACTCATCTACTATCATCGTCTATCATTTAAAATACCGATTTGGCCCTTATTTTACCATTGCAAAGTACCCCAACTACAGCCACAATTAGCACTTAACTCAAAACGTGCCTAAGGTAGATTCAAGTGTAAGGGGCTTTTACGTTGCAAACGAAACAGGACTTGCTGAGGCGTATAATTATATATGGGGAGTCAAGTTCACCCGAAGGAATTTCTGTAGAACTTAAAAGTAAATTCCTGTCTACTGGCACAAAAATATGTGATGTATTCTTACGGTGTTTAACAACAGCTCATTGTGTATGTTTTTCGTATAATATGATGTCACAAATCCAACAGTTATAATCCTCTAATTGAATTATCGACTCAAAAATTCTGTGTGGAAATGCGTTTATGTTTTGCATGATTTTTTTCTATACTATGATATTTCTGTGGTGATATTATTCAATCTCTAATTTGTTGCTCTTCACGTTATTCTGCACACACCTGACTGCACTGACACTATTCTAGGTAAACAAAAATACACACTTGCATGCTTACGACAATCATATTTTTATAAGAGGAAATATTGTACAGTACATCTCGGATATATAAGAAATAAAAAAAACCCTTTTACTTTCAGCCAAAAGTACCGACTTCATCCGTTGGACACTGCAGAGTCGAGCACATACGTAAATAGGTATTACGTTTATGTGTTATTTTTATCTAACATGCGAAGTACTTTGAGTACTCTTTGTGTAACATGTAGGCATCCTTTTATATGGGTGTAGGCATCCTTTTATATTTCTTATATTTAAGAGATGTGCTGTACTTCGTTCATCCAAGTAAAATGTTTTATAGAAAATATAAAATATATTAATTTACACCCATTCGAGTGACTACATTATTAATAAGAGACGTAGCAATTATGGCCTTTCCAGACATTCAGCAACTCCAGAGGACATAGGATGATTGCCTTTCCAGATGACCAGGAGCAGTTCTATCCAACGATGTCGGATTTTTCTTCGCTCTTGGACGACCAGGACGAAAACGCAGACGAAGATAGAAATGTGGTGGTGTTCGGGAAAGGGGCGAGAGAAAATTTGACGTTTGAGTGGAAGTTATCTGCGTGGACCAGGTGCTCGGAAACTTGTGGTGGCGATGGTTATCAGTTCCGGACTGCACGCTGCATAGCGATGTAAGTAGAATATGTTTTCGTAAAATATAAGACTAAAGTTGTGTAGTCCATGCAGGCGGCGACCAGAGGGATTTTAGACACCCAAGTGTAAAGTTATAAATATTTGATATAAATATAAGGACGGTCTCATCCCAAAACCGAAGTCTGTGCTAGCCCAAATTTGAGGTAATTTATAGACATAAATCTCAGTATTGATATATAATATATTGCAGTCTATTTTCAAGATATGACACAACTCTCAATCTCAAGCAAATATTATGAGTCAATCAGAGGCGCGTTGCTCGAGTCTAATAATACGCTCATGTTTTTCAAAACCCTCGTTTCAACAACATAATAAATTCAAAAGTTTATGTCTAACGTCGTGGATCATTTAACATCCTCTGAATTCAAACAGAGTTACGGTTAAAAAGTTTGTTCAAAATAAAATGTCATTTGAGTTTGAGGTACATGTACCAAATATTTCAAAGTTGGAAATTAATTATGATGTATCAGGATTATTAGCATAATTATCAGGATCATCATTAGTTTTTTATGCTAAGGGAAAATGTCTGACAATTTAAGTACCAACATAATATTTTCAACGTTTTATTATCCTTTATACAAGGGCGGTTTTGTATAACTGATGCTAACAATGGCATAATTCTAATCATTACTGTTGTCAAAAAAAGTTACAAAGTTAAATTGATGGGTTACAGAAGTGGGATTCTACAAAACTTTTATGTTTACATGTAAAGGCAGGCGTTTGGTTAAGTCAAAAAATCCATTTCTAAGAAGGAGAAGAACTTTTCACGACTTTGGGCATTGAAAAAAAACTGTATTTATAGAATTTCCGATGATAAGCCAATGGTGGAGCGGTTCTCCGAGAGTGAATATAGACCATTGCACTAGAGGAAACTGTATTTAAGAGTAGGGTACAAATTTGGCTCCATATAACTCTTAGGAACAAAGATATAGTGCGGAGAAGGACCATATTATTATACTGCTATCTAGAGGTTTATGAATATCATCTGCTGAATCTGGAAGATAAAAGTAATTCAACGTATGATGCTATTAATTTTATAACCCATACAATGCCCACTGACATGATTATGGACAGGACACTGACAGGAAACCCACTGATAGGATTAGTTTCAATTTGTTTACGCCTTTGAACTGATGCTGCGTCTAAACGCGCCCAAAGCAGCAGTTTTCTGGTTTAGAGATTAAATTATACCACTATCGCATAATGATTTTAGCACCTACCTACATAATTCAGTCAAAATAGACAAAAATAGTTGCAACATCACAAAAATACGCACATGTCTTAAATACACATAATTGGTACATGTCTTAAATACACTGTTACACATGTAATATCAAAAGTTCCCACAGATCCTCGAAGAACGCGAAGATGAAGACATGACTGTTGAAGTAAAATTTGGAGATTATGAACCATAATAAAATTTTCCATAAATCAACAATAAACAGAAATATTTTTTTTTCCTAATTTTAAATTTTTAATACATCAAAGTAGAACTACTATGATCAACAACTTTGTTTTACAACTTTAGTTTCACCTATTTTTACGAAAACACACCATTTAAGAGAAATATGCGCAAAACTGATATTTTTGAACTTGAATAAAAATTTTAGTAGAAGTAGGATGGGTGGGAACTTTTAAATAGTTAAGGCAGTAATTAAAAGATTAAACAAAAATTAGAACACGAGATAAAATAAAATTGTAAAATGGGGGCTGTTTAGAGGCTGAAAGTGTTTTTTTTGCGATTTTCAGCGAAACGTGACCTAGCGTAAAACCCCCTTCACCAAAGTTGTAGATAATAAAATAATCTTAAACTTTCATTTAAGGCATTTTTTAACATGTTCTCAAATTTTCCGAAAAAATGAAAGCAAACCGATTTCGCGGTTTTGAATTTTTTTTCTTGTAAAAAAAATTCAATTAACATGAAATTTTATGGAAGAATACCTTTTCTGCTCTTAATAATTATGTTTTATGTTTGTAATCTGGGACACGAGTAGTTTCCGAGATATTTACATTTTTTGAAAAAAAAACAAAATTCTACGGAAAACTTTTTTGGTGAATAAATCGGGACTTTTTTACGCGGTCTGTTTAGATATCTGCGAAACCGCATTTCTAGCGCTTACCTACTATTAATCGGTTTTGAATTTACTGTAAACAGAACTGAGTATATTATAATACAAAATAATATTACCTGACTGACAATAAAGGGATTATTATGGCTGGCATTGACTTAAAATCTAATCTACACTATAGACGTAATGTAACAAGTGGCCTGGAATATTTCACATGGTTATATTTTTCTCTACAGCTACGACGTAAATCTAAAATCGCAAAACAACCTTCAACCCCTGAACATCATCCCCATTTTACAATATCACTTTATCTCGAGTTTAAATTTTGTTTTTACTTTTAATTATAACCTTAACTAAATTTTTCGGCTGATCCTTGTCTGTTATTAATTTTTTTTATAAGGGCACCAGCCTAATATACATATTTATAGCGATAAGTTTTTATCGGCGTCGCTCCGGCGATACCTAAATAAACCTTTTGTGGATTTATATTAATTATATTTTCCCCCATTCTTGGCGCAGATTACATAATACAACGCAAGCGGTAGACAGTGGTTTTTGTGAGGACGATGGACTTGACATTCCAAAGACTAGAAGAAAATGTGGCTTCGATGAATGTCCAAAATGGACTACATACAAGTGGAGCCCATGTGAGAGGTCGAGATGTTATGCATGGCATAAAGGTGTGTGAAATCATGTATTGCTTGACAAATAATGATGCCTATGATAGAACATTTACATTATCCATAACACAAGTGTATTGAAAATAAGTAACGTTTCAGTTTCATTTTAAATTTTGCTTTGTGTTGTAAAATGCTTACACTATATTCTATTAAGTATCCTTCGAAACATATTTAGTGTAGTGTACATTTCTTTTTACAGCTATGCAGAGAAGAATAGTAAAATGTGAAATAGGAGCGAATTTGACCGTGGACCAGATAAAGTGTGATGCGGATGAGAAACCGCCTGACAAACAAGAGTGCTATAATGACAAATGCGATGGAAAATGGAAAGTGGGCCCCTGGTCTGAGGTAACTTTTGTAGCTATATAGTCCAAACATTCTAGACAAGTGGTGACATAAATTCCTACATGGATAAAAAAATGGTCGTATAGGAAATCAAATTTAAATATGAGTTTCTATTTCTTCCAACCCGCGCCTGAATGGCGAACCTAACCTAAAAATCCGCAAAGTGGCAAAAAACGTAAATGTTTTTTTTTTGGAAATAACTGAAAAACTATAGCTCATATAAAAAAGTTAAATAAGAAAGTTGAAGATATTAAATAAATATATCAAAATGCTCGTATAATAATATTCGCTGTTTTTCGTACTTTTCGAGTTATATCGAAAATACCACTAAAAATCGGGTTCCCTAGAACTTGCAACTAGTACTTAACTATAACGTACCCATACTTGTTACGTGGGGTAGATATAGCCCATGCCAAGCTAAGAAATAACTTAATTGAAAATTTTAAAATTTTAATTATTTATTGAGATATATCGATTTTTCGAGAAAAAGATGCTCTCTTAAGTTCGGTATATCTTCTCAGGGGCTCGTGCTAGAGCATCGAGTAAGCACTCATTTTTCATCCTATGGAAATGTTGTCATGATTTTTTTTATTTCAAGGGTCAGAAAATAAATTTGAAAACATTGCACTTTTTTGTACGTTTTGTTTTAATAACTTTCTCAATTTTTATTTGGCGGAAATGGCAGTTACGGAAATCAGTTACCGGTATATTTTCACGAATTTAAAAAAAATAACTTCCTATGACCATTAGGAGTCGAGATATTTTTTTTTTACAAAAATCTGGAAGACGCAGTAAACGTTGTAGAGCCCTGAGATTCACACATGTTAATGCTAATTATCCATATTTTCAAAAATAATACGTTAAAATTCATTTATTTTTAGTATCCTTTCTATTGAATTACAAAATGCTAAATTTGAAACTAAAATAGCAGAAAAAGATTCAGATTAATTAATTATCTGAACAGCGGAAATTATGACTGCAGTTAATAACATTATTATAGTTGGGGATTTAATTGTACTCTTAACGCAATTGATTCCTACGACAAAAAATACTTTGCTATTCAAAAAAATGAGAATATTGTATATTAATAGATATTTTTTATAAGAAAAATGCTCAAAGTATGTATCATATAATTTCTTTATTATATCGATATAAAAAAAGAAGATACGCTCAACGACCATCGCTTTGAGTATTTTAAACAATCTGCATCTCGAACTTCATTTCATTTAGAAAATCTTCCTCCAACTGTATGGGCCGCCAAACAATATGGCTTCATCAGAGTTTATTTGCAAATACAAAAATGGTTAGGTAACGACTACGATGTGAACCCTTAATACCTGAAGAAATTATAAAAAATATCATGCAGCACGTCTGGGACCCACTTTGGAAGCGATTGAAGAACCTAAACTAGCTACCAGCTAATCCTAAACCTTGAATACGTTGAAGAAATTCTCGTGGAAAAGTGGGAGCAGCTGTCTCCTCCAGTTATTCGAAATTTAATTGAAAGTATGCCCAGTCGTTGTGCAGAAGTTTTGCGAGTTAAAGGAGACCATACACGTTATTAATATTAAACTTTGGGTTACTTTTGAGATTTCATTTTTTTTCTATAAGCATCACAAGCAGATTACAAAAACTTGTACGAAATATTTAGAGAACAGTCCAATATATTTTAAAAAAAGAATATATTGTAAAAAAAAATTAATATAGTAAAAAAATATCCACATTTTTAACAGTGGCTTCTCTTTCGTTTTTAGTATTGTACGTTGTCACCCCACCCATGGCCTACCTGAAAACATGTCTCCCGTTTTCAAATGTTATAAAATAAAATTTATCATTATCAATGTTAATCAGTTTCAATTTGCATTTAATTGTTTCAATTAAGAACTGTGCGCCTGATAAGAAACACACAAGAGACCGCTTTCATGTAGAATTGAAGAAATGGAGAAATGTCAGCGGCGTAACACTTTTTTTTTAAATATCAGAAGACATGTTTAGATGGAAGCCACTGGTGAGGGGATAAAATCACTTAACTAACTAAAATACTTATGTGGTTTAATAACCTATTAACACACCAATACTGAAAATAATATCTGAAGTACTTTCGGATATATTAAAAAAATAACGATTTAAAAAAGAAAAATTCAACACCCTGCAGAAAAAAATGTAAACTGTCGCGGACATATAAACTTTTCCTCGTAAAATGTCCTGAGGAATGGCACCCTGAAATATTAGCACGTCCTTAAGGAACACCACGTATCATGATTTTTGTTATTCCACTATACCAATTTTTCAATATATTCTAGTGTGCCGCTACGTGTGAAATGCAGGGTTTAAAATACAGAATACTACAGTGTGTCTGGTACGGTACGAAAAAATCAGCTGGAACAGCCTGTAAGGACCTCATCAGACCTCCAGTAATGAAGTCCTGCAAAGGTCCTCCTTGTTCTTTTGAAGGTGCGTAATAATTATTATGATATTTAATTCATTATTCAGTGTATTTACTTCCTAAGAACGGTGGCTCGAATCTGTGACATTCACCATATACAGTTTACGCTGCTGAAGAAGGTATGAATGGCGCTTTGTTTTGGAAAATAATTTTCCTACTTATATATTATATTTCTTATAAAATTTTCTACAAATAGTGTCATTCCCATTATCGTTAGTCTTAATGGTTTTCGAGCAGTGAGCGATCAAATAAGGTGGTAGAGTCCAGCTTCCGCATAACGTATATCAAATCCACTTTTGCATATGGAGCGCTGCGTTATCTTTCGCGACTTTGAGTTCGTTTCCGCTCCACCCTTGAGGTAAAACTAACTCTAAGTTACTAGACCTAACTATAAGTCTAGGATTTCTCTGCCGTAATTTCAAAATGACTTAATTTTATACAGGGTAGTAGAAATTTAATGCCGAATTTAGTCAATTTTAAACCATCTTAATTTATTTTTTTAATGCAATACCCTGTATATCTTTGCGCAACCAGAACAATTTGGTTCTCTTTCGAATAGTATAATGGTTTCCTATACCTATCTCTTCTGGTTTCTCAGGTATTTACTCTTTTTAATGCTGTCAACGGATATCGCACAATTTATTGTGAGGATGGCTGTAAAATTTTTAGTGGAACTACAAAATAAGCACTCTGTCTCTGTCACCAGTTTATTGTTATCAATTTAACACATACAGTGATTGTTTATTTGAGTATTATTTATTATTAAAGAATGGAAAACGTTTAACATTTATTCAAATGCTGACATTTGAATTTATTATTTATTCATGGAGAGTGTCACAACATAATAAATACAACTTGCAGCGTATCTAATGAAAGAGGAACTCATTGCCTAACAAACAGTAGGGATAAATTAAAAATAATTTTATAGACAACAGAATTAAACTACATACTTAATACGAATAATTATTATTTTCAGAAATCTAATTAATTTACTCAAAGTGATCGCCATCTACTTGTAAACAGTTATGTATCCTTCTTGTTACCCCATCTGTAACAGCTCCGGGTATTTGGCCAGCAGGTAGTACAGTTTTAAAGGCTTCTCTTATACGGGCTAAAACTAGGTCTTCTTTGGAATAAACTGGCGTTGAGTACTTTCTCTTTTATTGCACCCCAGGTATAAAAATCTGGTGGTGACAGATCTAGAGATCTTGGTGGCCAATCCCAATGTCCTAGACGTCTAATAAACCTGTCTTCAAGCATTTCATTTAATTGGCGGTATATTTCGTTTCCACAATGAGATCAGCGCCGCAATGAGGAGCACCGTCTAGCTGATATCAGCAGCTTCTTAGTTGATCTAAGGGTAGATCCTCTAAGAAATCTGTTACAACGGTTGTCATAATATGGAGGTACCTTTGTATACCTATTTAAATTGTACTCGTAAATAAAGTACCTCACCTAGTTGTCTATAACTAAGCAAAATACGTTGACACTAAGCTTGTGTTTCTTGTGCGTGAAAATTTCTTTCGCGGATGTCATGTGGATTTCCTGATGCCCAAAAATGTCGATTGTGTCTATTAAAAATACCATCGTTACTAAATTTTGACTCATCTGTCCAAATGATTTTACGTAAAAACTCTGGATCTTCTTGTGTTGTGTTGTGTACAAAATTGAATTTAAATTGATGCTGACCATTAGTGTTCAAAATCTTTTGAATTGAAGTTTTTGAAATGGCTAAGTCCTGTTCAGCAGCATGAACTGATGATTCAGGGTAAACATGAATTGATTTCTTAAAATTCTTCTTAAAGTGTGTACGCATTGATGGTAAATGATCTCATTAAATACGCTGCAAGTCTTATTTATTATCTTGTGACACTCTCCATGAATAAATAATAAATTTAGAATGTCAGCATTTGAAAAAATGTTAGCATTTTCCATTCTCTAACAATAAATAATACTTAGTTATCATAGTTATTTTAGTTATCCCCTCGATAAATTTTGTCGCTCTAACTTTATCATTGTAAAATACACATCGTTTTTCAGGCAGTGCTTTTTAATTTTTTTTGGAAAAAAAATACATAAGTAAATCAAAAACAGTAAATAGTCCGGTCAATCTAGACATTCGAAGGTACATAAATTCGCATCAAGCTGAAAATTGGTAGAATTGTTAAAAATGTGATTATAAATAAAACTTAAAAGTTCCCCGTCATTCCCGTGTATGGAAAAAATTTTACTCGAGGTCAAAGGTCAAAAAAATGAGTTTTTCGCGATTTTCAGCGAAACGGTAAGTCTTATCATTAAAATATATTAGACAAAAATTGTAGGTCATCATATTATCTATCAAAAACGTATAAGTGCTTTTTTTTCTACGATCCACCCTTTCTGGGATATAACGATTCAAAAAGTTATTCAAGTTGTTATGGGCATAATATGCACACGTTTCCACGCCACCTATGAGGTAGTGTACTTAGCGCGTTTTTTTTTAACGTGGTTTCCCCAGTAGGTCTACTCCACGGGTCAGTTGTGATCCTGTTTAATTTAAAACTATTGCAAAATTACGGAAATTTGTAAATATTGTAAAAGATAAAAAGCGATGTAAATTAAAAAAGTGGTGAATTGTATTCGTCTGAATTGTAACCGTCAAACTCTTCTCGTTCTTCTTGTTCTTGTTCTTGTTCTTGTTCTCGTTCTTCTTCTTCTTCTTCTTCTTGTTCTTCTTCATCTTCATTCTGCGTGCAAGTAAATTGCGTCAATATTGATGTATCCTCGTTGGAATCAAACGAATCCTCTTCTGTTAGTGATTCAACATTGGAGCACGACTGGCCTTGACAGTTTGTACATGCCAAAGAGCAGAACAGTCCGACTTTTTTGCAACCACATTTAGCACTGCATCCCTTTTTGTAGTTGCAAAAAATGGTGTTTAGTAGTTTTTCCGGTGCAGGTGGGAGTAAAGTTTGAACTGGCTCCAATGTATTGTCGACCAACTTCCAACCCCAGTCTGTAGGGTCTAGCTGATAACCAAGCCACACTTGAACTTGGTAATATACCCGAAAAAGATGTTGATGAGCAGCAACTGAGGTTGGAGGAAGAGACTGTACTGTACTGTACTGTACTGTGCTGTACTGTACTGTACTGTACTGGCTTCTTGTTCTTCACGTTGTCTTTTATTAGCTGCAGCAATGGAAGACTTTCGAGTATAATTTTTACGACAATTTTCATGTATTATCACAGATTTCTGATTTTTGAGAAATTCTGAAAATTCATCTGCTCTTTCGATACTTGCAATAATTAATGACTTCATACCACGTTCAACAGTAACAACTTCACTTTCAGTTAAAAGTTTAGCACAAATAAAACAATATTCAGACATTTTTGTTATAAAAGTCAAAACAGCACGATATAGGTTAGGATAAACACGTGATTTCACTACAGCGTGTCGCTCAAGACTAACGGTATTTCATTTATTATAGCAGGTGTAAGACCCTAGCCACGCACACAATAGAACAAGAGACAAATGTTGTCCTCGAAGTTACACTGGCGTATGAAGTAAGGGACTGGGTTTCATTTGACCTGATATTCTTAGTTATGTATATTTTATATTTTAAGTATAAGTTACAATCACCGATAGAAAAATATTTCAACATATATAACAACTCTAGATAAGAGATGTATATACGTGACGCACTCATGCATATTATGCCCATAACAACTTGAACAACTTCTTGAATCGTTATATCCCAGAAAGGGTGGCTCGTAGAAAAAAAAAGCACTGATACATTTTTGATAGATAATATGATGACCTACAATTTTTATCTAATATATTTTCATGATAAGACTTACCGTTTCGCTGAAAATCGCGAAAAACTCATTTTCTTGACCTTTGACCTCGAGTAAAATGTTTTCCATACACGGGAATAATGGGGAACTTTTAAGTTTTATTTATAATCACATTTTTAACAATTCTACCAATTTTCAGCTTGATGCGAATTTATGTACCTTCGCTCTCATTTTTATGTCTAGATTGACCGGACTAAAACTTTAAGAATGGGAAGCATATATGAAAGTTCACCTAAAAATTGACGTAGAATCTAAAATTGTAATAATATACAGGGTGTTCCATTTAAAATAACGAAGATGACGTCAACTTCCGCTATAACCGGAAGCATTAGGTGGGCGCCATTATTTTAGAAGAAGGGAAAACACTATTGCTCAAATTTTCAAAATTAAAATAGAAGTAGTCTCTGACATATGTCTAATCTCTCGTCACCGTGGGACACCCTGTATAAAAAAAATAGGCCCATTGTTTTGCTCCGGACGGGTGGAATGCACGGCGGTAACTTGGCGCTGGTGGGATACACGCATCCAATTACGGAAGCCGTTTGGTGTTCTTCACTCAATACTTAACTCACCATGGCATTCACAGAAGATGGACTGTCGCGCGTTACACGAAATTCAATTAATCAGCGAAATTTATTCCGTTGGATCTTTACCACGACTTTCCTGCTGCCAAGGGCGTCTTGCGTACAATTAAACTTGAGGCTATCTAAGAACCGCAGCGCTGGTTCTTTTCTATAGGTACGTAGCCGCCGTTGCTCTTCGAGGTTACTGCGCATGACCGGTTAAATCTCACATTTCATATATTTAGTTCATCATAAGTATAAGTTTACCAGAGCGGTGATAGCCTAGAGGTATAGCGGTGCTGCTTGGTGTACTATATATTTGGAATTCGATTCCCACAGCTTCTACTTTTATTTTATTTTCTTATTTAATCTTTTCAAATAGAAGACACAATTATATTACGCTTGCCATAAAACACAATTACTTTTGTCACGTGGTCGACGACTGACCAGATAATAAAGATACGTGTACATGGAATAAGGTGGCCCAAGGAGCAGTTGGTTTCACAAGAATAATTCTAGATTATTTAGATTACCGCGGCGGTTCCGTATGTATATACAGGAACCGCCGCGGCGGTCCTGTAGACAATCCCTAAATTAGATTTAACAACAATATATTATATCGCGTGTGTATGTATATATTCACAATCGATTTAAGTAATTACCGTTGCTAGGTGAGACGCGCAACAAAAGAAAACCATAAAGAAATGGTCAACTTCTCATTTTTCTATGGTCAAAATAGATGGTAGATACAGTATGTATCAAATGTATACAAAGTTGACTGACCGGCAAAACGGCGAACGTCAACGCTAGTCATGGGCGTAGGCATTTTTTTTAAGGGGGTCGAAAGTAGATGGTTTTTATATGCATATTTTAAACACCACACCTTATTGAATGCAAGTTTCTACACCACTTATGAGGTATTGCTTTCGGCGCGTTCCATTTTTTTAGTGGGTGGTTCGCCAGGTACCCATTTTTCCCACGAAAACCAAAAATAAATATGTACAAAACAGATAAATAGCCATCACAACAAAACGGAAAAATAAGGTTAATATATATTCCAAAATGAGGCAAAAAAATCAGAACAAAAAATAAAAACAATGAAAATCATAAATAAGTAATAATAACAAATAATAATAATAATAATAATTAAAACACTCGGAGTAGGTTCCACAAACACCAAAACACTTTCACTTCGCTCGACGCGCGTTTCGCCAACCAAGTTGGCATCATCCGGAGACGATTAAAACTAATCTTAAATTACAAAATCTACCATATTTATACTATTTTTCCGGTGACGTCACTAATGATATCACCGTGAAATTTACGCGTGACTAATCACGCTTCAATGATCGGTTGCTAAGCAACGCGTAAAGCGGGCTACGGTATGATATCACCGTCAAATTTACGCGTGACTAATCACGCTTCAATCATCGGTTGCTAACCAACGCGTAAAGCGGGCTATACGGGATAGGTCCCTTGTCGCTATTCATACTACTATTACACTTTACAATTTCTATGCTCTCAAATGCATCCAACTGTCTATTATTGGTCACATTTCTAACTAATCTTAAATTACTAATATCTATTCTATGATTGTTGTCAAAAGCATGACATTGTGCAACACTAGACTTATCTGTTCTTCCATATTTTAGATGAGCCATATGTTCTTTAAATCTGGTGTTAATTGACCGTCTCGTCTGTCCAATATATTTTCGATCACAATCATTACAACTAATTTCGTAAATCCCAGACCTTTCATTTGGAACAATTTATCCTTTGGATTGTCTAAAAGTTGTTGTAATTTGTTGCTCGACGAATGGATCGCTGTTATACCCACGTTTTTGAAAACCTTACTCAAACCATGAGTAAACCGGGGTTCGTACGGGATGGATACATATTTTGGACCCTCTATGTCCTTTTGAAAGGTCGTAGAATTACGAAGTGTGTCTTTAAATTTACGCTTCCTAATTAGTTTTTCAACTATATCTCTAGGATAACCATTACTCACAGCTATATCTTTAATTAATACTTTTTCTTTTTCAAATCTCTCATTACTGAGAGGGAAACTTAGTAAACGATGGACAAGAAAATTGAAACTCGCCATTTTATGTTGATAGCAGTGGTGAGAGTCATTAGGGATATATCTGATCGTACTGGTATCTTTTCTATATATATATCAAATTCTAACCTATTATCACTATTTTTAATTACTAATACATCTAAAAATGAAAGTTTTCCATTACTTCCTAGTTCATATGTAAACTTTACAGAAGTGAAACGACTATTTAATTTGGAAATGAAGTTTTCTACATCCGCAATCTTAGTGTCAAACACGGCAAAAATGTCATCCACATACCTAAGCCAAATCCTAGGAAAATACTCGAATTCTTCTTTTGCTTCAGTTTCAAAACGACTCATGAAGACATGAGTAATGAAAGGCGATAAACAGTTACCCATTGCGGTTCCTTCATGTTGTTCATAAAACTTGTCATTGAAACGGAAGCAATTTTGTTTCATACAAAGTTTTGTAAGGTTTATATATTCTTCTATTACTTCTCTTCTATAGTTGTTTAATTCGAGTAAATCCTCAAGATAGTCCAAGGTCTGCGGAATTGGTACACTAGGAAATAATGAACAAACATCAAAGGAAATCAAAATTTCACCCTCTTGCAATTGAATATTCTTGACCTTATTAATGAAATCATTCGAATTTTTAACTGAAAAACTAGGCTGTGCAATGGGCAAACTTTCAAATTCCTTAGTCAACCATTTTGATAAGTGGTAAGTCGGAGATCCAATAGACGATACTATTGGACGCACCGACTTCCCTGGCTTATGAATTTTTGGTAGACAATACAATCTAGGTACAGTAGGGTTAGACACACGTAACCCATTCTTAACAGGTGGAGTAATAAGGTTGTTACATGATTTACTATCTACTCCGAGTGTTACAGTTACATCAAAGGTTCCACCCCTATCCAGTAATAATAATAATTAACAAACAATCGCAATGCCTTGTAGGTACTTGTAGCTTGTAGGTACTTGTAGAGCGACAGTAGACGTACTTTGAATGAAACAGAGAGAGAGCGAGAGAGAGAGAGATAGAGAGCTGTTTATAAAGAAACATTCTCCAACCACAACAACTTGTTCATTTTCCTCTGATTTTTGTATCGCTGTGCGAACAATTATTGTCAACTGCGCTTTATCACCTGCGCATTATCAACTGCGATAAATTTTCCATTTGCAAAAGTGGATTCGATGTCAACCAGAGCGCGCGCCTAACGGGACTGATTCCCTTGGTTTGATGGCTCACTGCGCGAAAGCCATTACGCCTATCGGTAATGGGAATGACACTATTTGCAGAAAATTTTATAGGAAATATAATAAATAAGTGTGAAATTTTCTGCAGGAGCAACAGTTTCGCGGTAAAATGGCAGAAACCATCGCGAGGTGCTTTTGGGGGTTGTGGAGGTGAAGCGCCCACCTGCGGAATTGGGACACTTTTGTTTCTTAAACGTCACATTTTGGCGTGTATAACCCTAAGCGGCAAAATGTTAGGTTTTTTTCGTATTTATACTAAAATTTAACGCCACGAATTTGTGAGGTTATTTTACAAAAAACAATTTTACACGTAAGTAAATCAATAAATAATCATTTATGTCCACAGACTCGATATGCAAGGACCACTCCATGTTCTGTCCAAACGTGAAGGCCATGAATATGTGCAAGATAATGAGGTATCAGGAGCAGTGCTGCCAAACTTGTAAGGGGTAAATTAGCGTTTAGTTAGCTGCGATAGCCTACAGACATTCGTTCGAGAAATGTTACCGGTTCGAAGTGCAAGAAATGTGTGTTCAAAAACAAAACTAACAAGTGACTTACAACAGCCATAAATCCTCTATATTGTATTATAAGAATGCTGCACGTAGCAATAGCCGTAGATTTAAAAGGCATTTAATTAATGATCCTGGGCCAAGAGCTGGTTCATATATAATATTACATTTTTCCCTCCCTCATAAGAAAAATATTGAGAGGCTTGTATGAGAAATAAGTAGAAAGTAATTGAGAATGAAACAATCACAAAACAGCAAATTATTTTCCTTTATTTATTAGAACATAATATGTTAACCATATATATTTGTTGTCATTTCTTTTATGCTGTTCGTATTATGTTGTATTGCAGTTTATTAATAGTTTGTAGAACTAATTAGTACCGGTCGACAAAACCCCGAGATTGATGTTTTTCTTATGCGGCAGCGAAACCGTTGAAGACTGATGTTCCGTTTCCTTATTTTACCTGAGTGTTTAAGATTTTAGTTTTAAGTATTCATGACATTCCAATTCCAATATTGCTTAATGTAAAATGTACGGGGTATTTTTATGCTAGCAAAAAATGTTCCAAAGTTTGTAATGTTAAGTTCAATGAGTCGGTAATAGTCTACCTACATGGGAAATACTAGCAGTAAGTATTGTTCTTTCTAGTGAAGGAACACGCC
Source organism: Tetropium fuscum (assembly GCA_964058915.1). Lineage (NCBI taxonomy): Eukaryota > Metazoa > Arthropoda > Insecta > Coleoptera > Cerambycidae > Tetropium > Tetropium fuscum. The sequence continues at coordinate 90,595 of CAXKVY010002724.1, forward strand.
ACCACCACAGAGTTACCATCACAGTTTATTTTAAAATGTAAATATGCTTTTAATGGTCACAAATTCAGTTTTATTCTGTTTTACTCATCTCCAGTCAGCTGGTGCTATATTAGTCATTATGTACTTTTTCCTGCAAAAGATCTGACCGGCAAATAACTTCGGAAATATGTACCTCTATATGGTAGATTTATTGTCCTTAATTTGCAACCCTCTCCGAGTGGAGCACAAACTACACCAGGCGTTCAAAGGTGTGAAATTGCCCTCACATGTCAAGTATTAAAAGCGTCACCAAAGATGTTTTGAAATAAAAAGAAAAACGAAATGCGCTGCGTTTGTTTGCTCTCCTATTACTCCAGCTGGAAATGTCCACAATGATTGTTCTATAATTTCCACGTACACTGACACATTAAATATAATGAATTATATACATATAATATTTAGAAACATGTTGCAAATCAGTTTTTAGTTGCAAAAAAAATGTTTGCCCTGCCCACATGATAACCCTTTCAGATACGAAAAAAATCATGAGGGGCAAAGTTGTAGCGCTCGCCGCGCCCTCTCAACGGTGCCTCGATTTCAGTCGTATGTTAAAAGGGAGCCGAGATATTACAAAACAATTTTTCCTTTCCCCCACCAAATATAGAAAAGTGTGAATTTGTTACCTTTAGGGGGTACATAAAACGCACATAAAAGCAGCGAAATAGGTGATATCATAATAACATAGGGAAAAATCTCCCTGTCTACTGTACTAATACGTAGGTACATATTCAATATGCATGGAGGTTTTCATTAAAATATAATATCTAATTGAATTCGGTAACATTATTGATAATATTAAATAACTTCACTTGCACTCATCTATATTGCCATAATATATAAGTATTATACGTCAACACAAATAATTTACGAAATATATTAGAATCATAGTTAAAATCTACAACGTAAACACGCAACGTGAAAATGGTACGCAGAAAGCAATAATATAATATTTTACAACATACATCAGAAGTAAGAAAGGAAATCTACTATTTAATGTATCTATAGTTAAATGCTGAGGCAATAAGACATATTTCATCTAAAACATATTGCTACGTTACGGTAAAAACTAGACCTTAAATAATTTTGTACAAATTCATACATTTTACAAAATAAGACGAGATTGAAATCAATAAACTTATTTCAAGGTTCCTTATTATTGAATAAATATTATTTACTAAATAACCATATGCTGCGATAAAAATAACAATGGTACTGTCATAACAGAAAAGACAATAAATCACACACGTTTGAAGTACCATCATTAAAACATAGGGCTAATGGAAATAGTGTGGGAAATAGTTCCTTGTAAGAAATGCTCTATAACTCAACTCGCGTGTCGCGTGTTCGTTGCCAAGCTTGAGGGCATCCTCATCTTAAACTTAACTTAAACTAAACCGTTAATCCCTTACTTAACTTAAACCGTTAGTCTGACAACAAAAAGTTATTAATAAAAGTAGATTTTGAGTTGTGTGGGATTTTTAGCAGATCTACCGAAAACTCTGCGAAGCATATATCAAGGATTTGTAGTTATTGAATGGCAGGAGTAGAGATGCACTTTTTCGCTCAGGGTTACGCAGACCCAGTCTTGGCTGCGTTCGAACATTCCGAGCGTCTTAGGCTGAACCATTGCTCTGATTGTGATTATTTAAAAAGCGTCATGTTACTGAGTAATTGATCTTTCTAACGGTGTTTTGTTCGAAGTCCTAACGTTAAAATTAATGAAATTATGACGGCCGCATTATCGAATATGTTGAAAAATTGTACTAAAATATACCCCTTTGCCGCATGTGCTATAACTTCTGTCCAAAGCAAAATATTCGAGTTCCTTTCGTGGTTCGATAGAACACTGCTAAAATTGCGCTTTATTAAAAAAAATGAGTTATGACTCTAAAAGTCTACAAGCCTACAAACTCAATATTCAAAACTATTAATCCTAGAAATATGCTTCCGCGTTTATATATGCTAACGGTTGAAGCTACGCATCCACGTTAGTGCAATTTCACCACTTTGAACACCTGGGGTACTTTGTGCTCCACTCGGAGGGGGTGGAAAATTTAGGACAATAAATCTGCCATATAGAGGTACACATTTCCGAAGTTTTTTTGGCCGGTCAGACCCTTTGCAGGAAATTCTGTATTTTAAATACATAATGACTGGACTATAACTTGCATAGCGACAAGTGCAGTCAGGTGCAATGATCCCGATCATTTCCAGGATAATGTTGCTGATCTAAGCTCTAGCTATCTACAGATTCTGTAATTACATATATAAGTAATTTCAATATAGTTTTATATATTTTATGATTCAAATTGCACCCTAACTAAAACAGCTGAAATAATATGCCCCTCTCTTGCACAAGTCTCTTGTGGGCTAACCATTGCGGTTAGAATGAGGGAAAGGAAAGAGACACGATTATTATTATTATTATCATTATAAATACCGACAATTTGGATTTAGTCGTACGATTTGCAGGTAAGCTGTTAATTTAAAGGTACCCATTTAAAACAATATCTAATCAGAAAAGGTAAGCAAGCTACCCTGTAATTATATATATATATATATATATATATATATATATATATATATATATATATATATATATATATATATATATATATATATATATATATATATATATATATATATATATATATATATATATATATATATATATATATATATATATATATATATATATATATATATATATATATATATATATATATATATATATATATATATATATATATATATATATATATATATATATATATTGTATTGTTTTATGTGTTGCGCTAGATATTTTCATTTTTTAGTTGTTGATTTTCTTCATAGAAAAAGAAAACTCTGTAGTTATTATGAGTCAAATTATAAGTAAAATTTGGTAAAAATACTTTCCCTCAATTACGATGTTATAAAAAAAATTCTCGAGATATAACTTACATGGATTCTATTTTCCGTCAGTTAAAAACAACTTTTCATGAAAATATGTATATAAAAGTTTACGTAAACTGTCCTGTTATGCTGTGCAAAATTATAAGGTCATTATTTTTTCTAATTTAATTATTCGACGAAATATTCTAAACCAAAATTTAAAAGAAATATATTGTTTAAGTAATTTATTGTGGTATTTTCATACAAAGACGCAAGATGGTGTTCTTTAAAAGCACCTATTAGGCATCTAATATCATGTCAATGTGATTTAAGGTATTCTACATATTATAGATATATTATTTATTTCTCGTTGTAATAATTTTAAACAATAATTTTTTGACCTTGAAAATACAGAGATTTGTCATTTCATTATTTTATAGCAGCATCATCTCCAGGCCCCTTTTCAGCAGTCTATATTCCAGTGGCGGCTCGTCGTATGAAGCAACCGAGGCTCAGCCTCACTGTAAAATTTGGCCTACGCCGTATATTTTATTGCCTACTATAATCTCTCAACTATTAGCCCAAATAAACAGTTGTTAATAAACTAATTTCCAATTACCTATGCCTTATTAAATTTTTCAAAAATAATAAGAAACAAATATAATAATTGTAATATATCTGGCTGTTTCCACCCGCACAGTACGTCTTCACAGTCCCGGTCCACAACAGCACGGTGCGTATCAAATCTTCAGGCTTCTACATCGCGCCATACGTGCCCGTAAATAATACGCTATCGCTACTATTCCCGCTCCTGCCCCTCCACGTGATTTAGTTAAAATAACACGTGATATTCGCCAGACTTTGAGCGCATTGAGGCACGCTTTGTGGTGCTTGACCATGTGTTTACTGCTTCAATTTTGCCTCCAGACGGCTCGGGGATTCGCGGTAGTATATTATGTAACATTTTTAAAGCTTTAAGGTAGATATTCTTTAAGGAAGGACATAAAAACAACTTACAACAAAAGTAATGATTACTTTATGCAATAAAAGGGTCCTATTGGGTACAATAATACAATACATATGGTATGGTACTTTATATACTAGTTCCTTTAAAGTTCTTTAAGTATAGGTCCTTTTTTGCTTTAGAGCTGTACCTATATTTAACTATTGTATAAAAGTGATATAAAGAATTTGTGTACACAGTTATCCGTTAAGTGCTGTGGGTGTAGTATCAGAACTAACATAGAACCAATTACTTGTATAATTTGTCCCATTTTGACCCGATAAGGATTGTATAAAAGCTTTATAAATATTTACTCAACTAATGTAGTTGTATGAAAATTATTTAAAAACGTTGTTTCAACTTTTATACAATATCAGATTGTTAGTCTTCTAATCGCGGAAATTTTAAAAAGATATTTAAATGCTCAATTAAACGAAACGTTGCTGAACATTTTGCAAAATTTAGCAACATTTTTACAGGGCAGTCTAACTCAGGAGTGGCGTATAAATGTTTTCCAATCGGAGACTTTTTAACACGAGGAGGCCCAACGGTTCATTCATAAAACGCTAGAAGAGCCGATCTATTATTTTTCTAAGAAGTACAATGAGTGCGAGAGAGAAAATGGTAGACGGCGGCGGCCATTCGGCAACGCTGCTTCTCCTGATCGGAGCCCCTGGCCAAGCCAAGCCGCCAAAGATTGTAGCTAACCTTGAAAATACTTAGCGATGAAAAGTAACATTTTCCGGACTTTTACCACCCTTTTACAATCCACCCTTTTACAAACTATACAAGAATGCACCATAATTACACACTTATTGTTCACCTAAATCGCAATAAATACAATCATAGAACTACACAATGCACACAATGGCATTTCACCAAAACCGATTACTTTCACCAAAAACTGTTTTAAATAACATTTTTGTATTAAAATGAATCAGATTCGATGAAATTGTCAAATTATTTGAACAGGGTACCCTCTCAGGGTACTTAAAGACTTTAAAAGTTAAATTTAACAGTAGGCCTCGCAAATGTGCCGTTCGGGAGACGGACGACTAAGATGGAACGATTAAGATGGATTCCAATTCATTATTGAACAGCAGGTTATGGGCCTCACCTATTATTGCAGCTGCCACGAGCCGCCACTTCTATAGGCAGGGACTGCTGAAGTAAAATTTTAGTAATATAATGAGTGCTGTATTTTTAAGGAAAATTATATCACAAGGATAATAATTCTATGTATATTTTATAGCATTAAAAATTATCTTTAGGTAAATCGCGACCTTCCAGTCACAAGAGCAAAATATATTTAGTAGCAAATATTGCTGATGGCTACTATGATAATAGATGATCAGAGCAATATTTTCCATTTTTATGGCTGTATCATATTTTTACCCACCTAGTATCCACCATTGGAATACGTCATAGTATTATACTTGTTGTTAGTGAAAATTATTTCTTGTTAGTCGCTTATAGCTATAGCTATTATGTATAAATTGAACATAATATAAAACTTAAGTAAATTGTATAAAACGAATTATTTAGTCTAACTAAATATAGTCAAATATTGTTAATTATATAACTAAAAAGCCTAAATAAAAATATACAGCTTATGTTACAAAAAATATATTACCAACAGCATTTTTTTTATTATTATCCGATAAGCTGAATGTATGCCAGAGTTGTTTTACATTATTAAGTACAATCCATGATACCTACGTAGGTGGTTTTATTTTTTTATAAATTGTTGAATGTTCTCAGTTGTAAAATATATATAGAGAGTTTAGGTTAGTAAGTTATTTAATATCGCCCAGCTAAGGTTAAATGAAATGTACATTTTTTATTCCAACCAATTCGTAGTTTTGTTAAAATTTGTCGTTGTTTTAATAAATATAAAAAATCAAGTTAATGATAGCATGTTTTTATTACCTATACCTTGCAACATATGAAAAAACATTTCCTCGAAAGAGGCGAGGGAGATTGAAAATCTCCCTCGCTGTCACATCTAAACTGATCAACAAAATAAACGTTACTCAACGTTATCAAAGTTGCCCTAATTTTGTAACTGAGTAAATTTGAATTTCTGCCAGCGATTAGGTTTTTGTTTGGGGTGTTAGCTAGGCCAATTCTTTGTCTACCGTCCTGGTTTTTGCTCAAATTAGGTAGGTATTTCAACAAAACCTGATTCAAAGACAAAAGTAGATTTCCATCGTCAGAAAGCAAGAAAATCCCAATACAGAAGGGGCACTTTTGATTAATGCCACCAAACTTGGTACACGATGTCCTGCAAGTCGATGAAATTTGGCACAGTTATTGATAACAATATACATTCCCTGAAAGCGAATTTATGGGCCGACCCATTCTTCCCGAGTTATATGTATTTTTTTATTTTCCGGGCTCCCTATGAACCCCTGAATACTTTTGCAAGTAGATGAAATTTCGCACAGTTGTTGATAACAAACAATATCATAAACATTCCTTAAAATCGATTTCTGGGTCGATTCTTATTTCCCGAATTATAATTTTTTAAATTTTCTGGATTGATCTTCTGAATCCCTTCGCAAGTCAATGAAATTTGACACCTTATAAATGGATTTTCTCGCCATAATATGTGGACACACAATTCCGAGATGTGATTTCCGTTACTGAAAGATTAGCTACAAATAAAAGATTTTCTATTTTGATATTTCTATTTTGCCAAAAATTTGCTATTCCTTGGGAAATATTTAGCACCGTATAACTGGATCAGAAAGTGACACTTTTCATTATACATGGTGGTCGGTCGTTGTGCGCTGCTTTAAGCTGCGTATCGATTACGCGCGGCAAACTCTCGAACGTTGGCTCGCGCGGCAGCCGCGCCTAATGGATACCGAGTGCAATGCGAGCCAAATCAAATATGCCGCATTCGAACACGGCGCTGTGCGAGTCAATCTCTCTCTCGGTTTTTTGACACGCGGCAAAGGTGTTTCAGTCAGTTGCTCGCTTGAAATTGGGACGTGCATTCTGTGAGTCGGAAAAACCCCGAAAATGGTCAGTATTTAAGAGTGCTACCAAACTACCTTCCCCCGTTTTCGAGGACGCTGAGCATGATGGAAGGGATAAAAATTCTTTTTGAGTGGGGAAACCCTCCGAAAACGGTACAAAAACCACCCCCAAACGGGGTAATTGAGCATTTCTCGTTATCAAAGAAGAAACCCGGGTCGTCATCCCCCGTTTTCGATGATGCCGGAAAAGATGGCGATGCTGTCTCTCATCCCCGACCAACTCCATTTGTAGGTGAAGCGGAGCATCTTCCACATTATAATTACAAGGATTTGCAAAAATATTGAAAGTGCAGTATTAAGAATATGGATATTCTTAATATCGGAAGATAGATCAGTGAATTGCTCTGACAGTAGTTCCAGTTCATCAGCATAGTGACCGTATAAATGTTAAAATAGTATTTACTTCCCATTTGTGTTTCCCACAAGCGAATTTTGTTTTGAAACGCTTTGAGATGATTGAACAGCTGATTTACCAATTGCCCTTGTTTTTGAAGCTTCAAGTTCAGGTCGTTTAAGTGTCCTGTGATGTCTACCAGGAATGCCAAGTCACAAAGCCAAGTTGGATCACAAATTTGCGGCAATGTTTTCTCTTTCATTTCCATAAAATCAGTTATTTCTTTTCTAAGGTTATAAAACCTTTGCTTAGCCACCTTATTTCACAATAATATGTCACCATATCGTATTATGTAGAGAGTTCATCCAAAAATACTTTATACTGATCATGGTTAAGACTGTTAAGACCGCGGGATCTAATGAAATTAATAGTACCTATTTACTACCACATCCATAACATTCTTCAGTCGAATGGACTTAGAGCACAAGTTTTGTTGGTGAATAATGCAATACAGAATTATTAAATCACATTTTTGCACATTCATAGCGGTTGCTCTTTCCTTTAGAATTCCGATAAAACCTTTTCGTGAACCGACCAATGAAGGCGCACCATCTATGCACACTCCAACTAATTTACACAATTCCAAACTATATTACATAAAAGTAGGTACTTTGCACCTCTGTAAAAATATCTTTTCCATTAGTGGTTCTTTGTAGCGGCCGTAAAGCCAGTACTTTCTCTGTTACTGCAAATTCTTCATCAACACCTCGTATAAAAATATGTCAGATAAATCTGTACTCTCATCCAAACCAAATCGAAAATGCTTTTAAATCAGCCAATCTATCGGTCAATGTTTTTTGATATCACTAGCCATCATATCTCTACGTCGCGATAACATTACTTTCTCAAACTCTTTCTTCTTCTCTGAACACAAAAGTTCTGCAACGTCAACTAGGCACTCTTTAACAAACTGTCCCTGAGAAAATGACTTTTCCCTTTTTGGAACTAATTATAAAACTAGCTTTCACAACACTGTCTAGATTTGATTTTTGTGAATGGAACATTTGTTGCTGTTTCCTTAAATCGGTAATGAGTTTTTTAATTTTATCTTTTATTAACTGGTCCGTGAGTAAATTATATTGAGCGAAATGCTTGCTGGAGTAATGCCGTTTCATATTGTATGCTTTTAAGACAGACATTGTTTCATTGCACCACACATAGGTTTACCACTGCGCAAGATAAAAAAGTATTAATCAGTCCATTTGTCTTGGAATTGACGACATTCTGTGTCACTTTCCGCTTTCTTAAACCAGAGATCTTGATAGAATTTGCTTGAATATTTCCCGCGTCGTACTCTTGACCGTACGCAAATATGCGATGCGAACTTTTATCTGTTGTTAAGACTGGATAGGGCTGGTTAGCTAATTACAACAACTTTTAGACAATCCAAAGGATAAAATTGTTCCAAATGAAAGGTCTGGGATTTACGAAATTAGTTGTAATGATTGTGATCGCAAATATGTGGGACAAACGAGACGATCAATTAACACCAGATTTAAAGAGCATATGGCTCATCTAAAATATGGAAGAACAGATAAGTCTAGTGTTGCACAACATGCTTTTGACAACAATCATAGAATAGATATTAGTAATTTAAGATTAGTTAGAAATGTGACCAATAATAGACAGTTGGATGCATTTGAGAGCATAGAAATTGTAAAATGTAATAGTAGTATGAATAGCGACAAGGGACCTATACCGTATAGCCCGCTTTACGCGTTGCTTAGCAACCGATGATTGAACCGTGATTAGTCACGCATAAATTTCACGGTGATATCATACCGTAGCCCGCTTTACGCGTTACCTAGCAACCGATCATTGAAGCGTGATTAGTCACGCGTAAATTTCACGGTGATATCATTAGTGACGTCACCATGAAAATAGTATAAATATGGTAGATTTTGTAGTTTAAGATTAGTTTTAATCGTCTCCGGATGATGCCAACTTGGTTGGCGAAACGCGCGTCGAGCGAAGTGAAAGTGTTTTGGTGTTTGTGGAAACTACTCCGAGTGTTGTTGTTGTTGTTAAGAAGTAATGAGATGACACGCGCGCTGAGCGGTTTATATAAATATATAAACCGCTCAGCGCTTATTGGGGGAATCCCCAATAAGCAACTAGAATACTCTCGATGGTACGAGAGTGCTTCAAGTGCACGAGCGGCTTATCTGTTTGTCTATTGATTATCTATTGATTATCTATTGATTATCTGTTTGTCTATTTCTAACGACTATTTCTGACTCGATCTGTGGTGACTGGGCGTTAATCGATCTGTGTTACCACTGCGTACGCTTAATAATATTATTTATCGATTTGAATTAATATCGTTACTTGAATTTTCTGAATCTCTCGCGGGCCGGATCGAGGCTGATGGATGGCCGGATCCGATCCGGGGGTTGCCCATATATTGACTGGACCTGTTGAAAGTGTCCGTTTTCAGCCAGTTTTGCTGTTTTCTATTTGCATAGCCTAATAGCACAGTTCTTGTCGGCATAAATGGGAATATGTGAAATAAAATGGAAATCCACATAACATCAAAAATGTTGCCCACACAGAAAAAAAGTGTGCATAAAATCGGTACCTAGTTAATTTAATTGTCACTTATAATAATTGCACAAGAAGTTTGTATATTACAAGATAAATTTGGATTGTTTAATGAGAAACTGTTGCATCTTCTAGCAATTGTGTAGCAATTAGACGGGAAAAACTGTCAACTATTAAAAACGCGTCACCGAAGGTGGAGCGTTTTCAATTTGACAATTTTTCGAGTCATATTGCAAACGGTTTAGAATATAAAAAACTTAAATTTACCCGGTATCAATACAAATATCGAGTGTAAATCGGCAGGACAATTTAATGAATAAGAAATTTAGAAACATATGAATACAAACTTTATTTATAAAACACTAAAAATAATTGACATATTACACATTTTTATTTGATCAAAAAATTAGTAAACACGCAGTTATTGAATTTCATACGAGGAACTAATACCACAGAACAGACCCATCTACACAGAGGCGACAGTATTGACGTAGTGTATGGAGATTGAGGGGTTAGTTTAGAATGATCTTGGACTGAACGCAATGACAGATGTAACATTTACGTGTACACTGAGAGAACAAGAATGTTTAACGTCGTTGATTCAATGCCAGAATCATCTACACTAGGAACAATTGCGACACGTTTATATAGAATGAGTAAGCACATACAGTTCCCCCTTTACGAACCATAATTGCACAATATGTGAAAATATAAAGTTCAAAGAGGAAGTACACAGGACGCCACGATATACGAACACAAATAAATGTCAAATAAATGAGGTTGATTGAAATACCATTTACGCAATTACTGCCAAACACGCATGGACATTGAATTTAGGTTTTGGCGGGAACGCTTTCTGTCGTCTCTATATAGGTGGTTGCTCTGTGGTAATACTAATATCGCTAAGGATGCCACACCTATTCATTTGTGTTGAAGTTTGTTGTTTTTACAAACGAATCGATTGAATAATGTTCGAATTATACTCTTTGTCAACTTGTATTGTACTTGTATGGTTTTATTGATGATGAATTGCTGTGTCCTGTTATTTTTATTAGACCTTGTTCTTCAATTCCGCATTTACTTAATTCATTAACTGCTGTCGCTCGATTTCAGTGATTTGTAATTTTGACACGTTTGACGTACATTTAGTACATTTGGAAATTTCAATAATTCCAATTGGCACATTTTTATTTATACCAACCTTGTAAGAAATACTATGTCCAATGTTATAGAAGTGTCTCGTTTTTCTCTTTTTAAATACTTTTTAAATAAGCGTACTGGGCAAATATATCTCCTAGACTGTGAGGTGTAATCCGTTTGCTGTCACAGAATTTATTGTCACTGCTTTGTCTAGTTTTCGGAAATAGAGGATTTTACTCGATACGTCCAGTTTCTTTTCCATTAATTTCAATTTCAGATGCGAAATAAGTGGTTTTGCTGTGAGTTGCTTCTCCTCTGCGCCAAGCTAATTCAAACGTTAAAATGTGATATAATTTCTTTTGAAGTCATTTCGGTTCTTTCGTAATTATTGTAAGAAAGTGGCGCCAGGATTTTCTAAAGGAAGTGCAGAAAATCTGCCGAAAGTTGATTTTAGCATGGTGGACTAGTTTTACATGTCAAATTTAGATTATTGATCAGCAGACGTCAAGTGGCAACAAAATCAATTTCAACGTCCACTGTCAAAAAGCAGGGGACCAACTTCGGAATTTAGTACTAATACACCGTTGTGTCATGTTCAAGGTCGTAGGCTCTGTAACGTCACTAAGGAAGGATACGTGACCTCACGTATAAGTGCGCGCTATATTTCTGTACTTTTAAAAATTTATTTTCGATAGAAGTCGTGCTAATAAAAAATTTAAACAATACGGCGGGATTCATTTATAAAACACTATACCACTGTCTACAACTAGGCCCATTGTCTACAACTAATCCTTACTACTTCTCCGCTAAAACTAATAGCTTCAGAGATATGCTAGGCCAGTTATACCTTAGAAATAGAATCTTTAAAAACACAAAACGCGATGTGAAGCTAAATTTTTGGTAGGTTATTTGAACCATTGGAAATTAGATACCGATGCTCTAGTTTACTATTATTAGGTGTAAAATATTTTTTGAGATTTGGTAGGTAGGTATCTAATCATAACAAGGCATGCTAAAAAAAGGTACTGTCATAACAAATAATTAAAGAGACCCAATGTCATATATGTGACGTAGTGAAGTTGGCTCTAAATTTTATCGTTTTTTACTAAACAGATCACCAATGAAATATTTAAATTCTGTAATGGCCGACTACATCAAACCCTTCATCTACGATCAGAACAGGAACGGGGGGTTTAATGAAAAGCTGGAAGCCAAGGAGGAAGAGAAACAGATAGGCCGGTCGGGAATGGGGGATTTTGACTACGAGAAATGCCCGGAGATAGCCTTACCGCAGGGCCTGACTGAGAAACAGATCGTGGACTTGTTGGCGGTCAAAACCAGAGCTATGCTCCTGGACATTGACAAGGAACTGGCCGTGAACTTCGAGCAGCAGAAATGTCTGGAGAATAAACTGATATCAATAGAAGCAGATATACAGAAACGGATCAGCTTGTACGGCATGTGCGAGGAGATGTGCAAGGAAGAATCGGAGGCGTTGGAAAAATGTTTGGAGAAAAACCTAAAAATTGATTCCACCATCTATAGCCTACAGCAGACGATTGCGTCGTGGCAGTGCCTCATCGACGAATTTCGGAAACTCCCAGACGAATAATATGTGTGACCCCCACATAAGTTGTGTGTTGTACAATCTACAAGATATTGTGTACAATAAAGCATTTGTAAAATGTGATAACGTATTTAGTTTGTCCGTAAAATTTGCACCTTTGGTCCACCAATATGGATTTCAAGACGAGCGATATGACCTCTGGCGACCGAATGCGGAACTAACTTCTAGTACATGACTTTAATGACTAATGGACAATTTGCATTTATATTTAAAAGACTTGAAACATCATCAACGTATTTTATCCAATATTTGAAAGCTATCGGCATTAATTTTTGTTTTAAATTCCAAGAATATACTAATTGATTGTTTTAATCGCGCTTATACGCCCACGTCGCCACATGATCGAAAACGGGGCGTTCCCCTCTTGTGACGTCACCACGCGAACTAGTCTTGCTGTTAGTTGTAGTTAAGCGGCTAATGTGAGTGGATTGACGTTGCATTTTTCATTCGTTTGTTAATCTCGTTGTTTTGTGTCAGAGCTGGAACAATGGAGCCTGAGTTTCTATAAGAACATAGTGACAATTTGCCAAGAATTAACTCTTTCATGTTGCTGAACTTTAGCGGACAAAATCCCGCCTTTGTTGGTATAGAAATAAGAGCAATTAAAATGGGAAAGTAAGTAATAATATAGGTAATATTAGGCGTAACGGTATTCAATTACTAAATTGAACAACAAAAGAAACATGAATCAAACATTTATTAAAATAAATACCACTGCACTATTTAGAATTTTGTTGATGTCGCATATGTTTTCAGTAGTCATGTATTTGTTTTCAGTCCGTATTTCAAACAGGTTGTATATTGGATAAAAAATAAAAATTTAAGTATGTTAAGTGTATGTTTGTTCGGGTCAAATCTTGCAACTGCATTTTAAAGCAGTTATCCACAACCGATTTCCAACCCTCTAGGCATTTTTTCACCCTATTTTTGTCTAATTTGACTGGGTTGAAGTGCATATGACCTAAATTGAAATCGCATAAAAATTTAAAAGTAGCCAAGTCCTTTGTATAACAAAGCGGCCTCCGATGCACACTGCCGTTATATCCTTCAAATGCGAAGGCGGCCGCTTTTTTTACAGAGGACTTGCCGACATTTTACTTTTTATGCGAAATCAATTTAGATCGTATGCACTTTACCATATAAGTTAATTAGTTAAATCTGGAGTTATTGCTAAAGCAGAAGACAGATGTTCAATGAGAAAAATTGGACTCCGTTATAATATTAACAAAAATTCGGTGTTTAATATATTTTAAAAAGTGGAGAATAAACGGTACGATTAGTGGAAATCCTGGATCACGGCGACAAAGGATATTAACTCAACAACAAGATTTGCAATTGGTAGTTACATTGTTTGCAATTGGTAGATACATTAGTAGAAAATCCATTTTACTCAGTTATTCAGGCTGCTGAATAAACGATTTTTCCTGGATCGAGTAGTACTGGTCCCAGCAGTAGGACTGGCAGTATTACTGGCAATAATATGATCGCCAGCGGGTAAGAGAATCGGAGTTACGCTGTGATCCAGCAGCACAGCAATACTTAAAGCTGAACGTAAGGAAGCGCGTCTAGGATATTTTGCGCTTGAATTTTTAGTGCGTGATGTAAATTTTTGAAACAATTAACCTAAGTACAGAAACAAAAAAACTTTCCAGTCAACACACAGCGATCGTATTCGTGTTTACTGACTTCGATTCTATGAGAAATATATATCTAACAATGACAAAAGTGGTATATTTTCCGTTAATATGTGAGCCTGATTATCGACACGTAGTCCTGGTGTCTTGTGGCATATTGAAGAACGATTTAATAGTGAAACGCATATTAGGATTTTAGACGAATATTATGCTTCCTTTTGTAACAATTAAGTATTTCCTAATAATGAATTAATCTTTCAACATAATTGTCCCGCTGATACTGCTCATACCGTAACTAATTGGTTTCAAGATAACAACATGTTCTTAACTGGCCCAGTCATAGTCCAGATCTTAACCCTGTGGAAGACATATGGGGACTACTAGTAAGAAATATCCAAAAACAAAATATGAATACGGAATGCCCAAGGATTACTGGAAATAGTACATAATTCATGAGAAAATATTATTACTAAACATTATTGTATTATAAGGTTATTTAATTTTATACCAAACAGAATTATAGGAATTATAATTATTGCACCATTTCTATATAAATAGAAATGGTGCAATAACGAAATTTTAAAAGTTAGTGTTGGATATCCGTTGTCCTCTGACACAGGATTTCTACTAATCGTAGGTACGTTCAGCGTCGTAAGAATCGGGTAGGGATAGGACATTTTATTTTTAATTTCTCAAAAAAATTTTACTATTTACGAAGTTTAATTAAAATTACAAGCAAATGTTTCTACAATAAGTTATTTTTATTAACATTTATTATTCAAATAATATAAAAAAACATTAAAAAAATGCCATTAACTTTCAAAACAAATTTGTACTTAACAAATTAATTAATTAATAATCGAAAATATAATAAAATAATTTAATATTTTGTCATTCCATCATTTGTAGCAATCACTAGCTGCAAACGCGTTGGCATAGAATTACTTAAATTGGAAATATAATCCAAATTGTCTCATTGCTCTTGAATAAGTTCAAGCAATAGGGAACATGACTAAAATTTTAAATATAAAAATAATACTAGAAAACATAGCGTAACATTTTAATAAAACGTGTACTTCAAAAGAAAACAAGATTTCTAATTCCGCGCGATCAGTATGAAGGATCAAAATAGCGATTAAATGGAGCGTGTGACGTCACAAGCTACAATATTCGGTAGGCGTTGCGCCGGAAAGCGGCCGAATGAACTATGAAATCAAGCGGTCGAGTGCTGGGATCTCCCATAGCCATAGCAGGCATAGCCTCCCTTGCTACCTCTGAGGAGCCGCCACTGGTATATTATTAATCGTGGCTTCGTGGGTATATAGAGCCACTCCCACCTAATATAACCTTTACTCTATGATATATGGCTATTTTTACCCACATAAGTCACAATTTCCCAATTTATACGATATGACTGTAATAAATCAGTAAATATTAGGTGGCACTTACCGGTGGCGGTGCATCACGATTCTATTAATATTAGCCATAACGAAAAAACATGTAAATATCCCAACTCGTACCGTACCTATATGTGTTTACTCACAAAGTTATTTTAGTCATTAGTTATTATTTCAGGAATCCCGCCGTATGCTGCCCGGCGCTTTCCTTCTCCTTTTGACTTGCAGCAGTAGCTAATTAGAAGGAGTTGGGAGGGTTTTCGTAATTTTGGAGCGTTACTTTCCCAATTTCTAGAAGCAGCTAGATGTTCGCTTGTGATTGGTTTATTTGAATTTCTGTATATATTTCGGGGAATCGGCAAAGAATTTCAGTTTACGCTGATCATTCCGCGGTAGCAGTGAATTAATAAGGATCAATCAAAGGTAAGGGAATATCATACTTTATTATCATCATTATACACTATAATACATTATATATATACATTATTTTTCTGATGTGTCAATGGCTTCTATTAAACTTTTTTCGATTAGGGTAGGTAGGTATAAGATTCCACCTTTGAATAGAATATTGTTTCTATAAAATGTGTTTTAACCTGAAAGAACCGTGGCGCCACCGGAATTTTTACCCCGCATTTTTTCCGTTGTTCAACTCTCGTATGGCCGACTTTAGTTCAGTTATCAGGGATGAAATAGAGACAAGAAGTGAACTTTTGACACATTTTTTTACTGCGTATTTTTTGCCGTAGAACACTATTGTGGGTGCCCAAAGAATCAAATTCATGTTCTCAATCTTATCATTAACAATTTATTAGGCAAAAACTTTGTTTTCACGTTTTGCTGTATATATTCACTACTAAGCATTTTTAGTATAGCACATGCATTGGGTAAGTTGTTTCATTATGAGTAACTCAAATAAACCCGCTCAAATAGAGGTCGCCAAGTTCAATTGTTATTAACGGGAAAATACCTAGCTTCCAAGGTTAGAAAAGCCGTCTCTTCGCCATTTTTCTAAAAGTATTATACATAGGAGTCTGACAAATGTTCCTATAGGGAGAGCTATAGGGAACTGTATGTCAAAAAGGTAGGCGCGTAAAAAACCTTATGGGGGAAATGGCGCAATTGTTAATTAAGGCTTGCCAAAAACCGTTATCGTTAATTACTCGAGAAGTATTTGACCGATCAAGCTGCACATCTTTGGGTCAACATAGACACCTTCTACAAGATACTTAACAAATCAGACTTCTACATATCATAGTTTTCAAAATAGAAATGGCGAAAAAACGCGATTTCTACTGGAAGCTATATATTTGCAAGTTAATAATTGCACTTAGCGACTTCTACTTGAGCTTGTTTTCTTTTTCAAAATTTCAAAGGAACATCTTCCTAAAGCTATGTGCTATACTAAAAATGCTTAGGAGTGAAAATATACCTAAAGGCCAAATAAATTAAAGATATCATAACTTCATCCTCGTGTAATATGGGCGTTATATCCACTCTCGTTGCACAAAATACTTTGTATTGGCAAAAATAAAACGCCTGTTTCTTCAGCAAAAATATTACCTATGTTTCTGTTTTAATATTTTTTAGCAAGCCATTTCTATTGATTTTTGAAACTTTTTATGGAGGAAAATATAATTTGGTTTCCCCAAAATCAAATGTGCGAGGCCTCTTATATCCGGTATATTCCCTAATAATTCTAACGTTGTTTGGTATTCATCATAACACTTATCAGGTATACCTAAATAGTTCCAATTATAAAATCCATTACATAAACTGCTTAAAATGCTCCTATTTTTGGGCCGGAATTATTTCTATGAATAAGATTTGAAAACACTCATTCCTCATCCGTTATTGCCAGTTGGACTAAAAATATTTCGCTGTGTAACATTCAGAGTAGACGTAACATGCTTTACGTTCTAACAGAAATAACTCTTCCTATTTATAGTGGAGCGGATAAAGCTCTGAAACTCTCATATTTAAGGAGATAAGTTTTTCGGAGTAGAAAGATTTGGGATCATAACTATCTTGTTCAGAAATGTTTAACGCATCAGAAGCTCTTTTTACGAAAATATTGGGTGGTATAGAAAAGAAATATGAGCGATAGAATCTTAAAAATATCTATTTACGGGCCTCCTCCGAAAACTGATGTTTTTTTCTCCATAGACAAGTAATGTAGGTTACTATTTTTTTTACATTGATGTGCTATTGGGTGTGGGTATTGGGTGTGGGTGTGCTATTGGGTATAATTTTTAATGTAGAAGACACCTTTAATTTTAGTTGTAATTATTTTTTTTCCGAGCGGAACACAGCAGAATTGAGAAAGTTCCGATTTCAGTAGTGCTAACTTTATTTTTCACTATATGGATTTCAATTTTTTTACCATGTTCTCCCCTAAATTGAAGCAATACACTTTTATAATACCGTGTCTGTTCTCGTGGATCAAATGCAAAAAAAATATAGCACTGGGTGTCTGATGAGTCCTAGAATGTAAATGTCCGTTCGGAGTGACCTTCTCGAGGTCATAAATTCTACAGATCACAACCTAAAAAATCAAAGCTAAAACTAAATTGAGGGTACCGAGTATACAATGTATCAAGCCAACTCGGACTTTTTACCATTACAGCTCCTTGGCTATAATAAAAGCGTGGTAAATCATGATGTTAATCAAATCTATTATAATTATTCGTATTATATTTTTCGTTCTAGATGTCGATGGTGCCACTGTTATTCCGTGATTGGTGGGATGAGGATGATTTCGCGAGGCCATCCCGCCTTGTTGATCAACATTTCGGTTTAGGACTGAGAAGAGACGACCTCCTCAATTCCCTGAGCAGCATCCCCAGAAGATCCCGCCTCAGCAACTACATCAGGCCGTGGAACACAGCAACTTCTCTCCAAAGACAAGACTCTGGCTCTACTATTACCCAAGACAAGGACAAATTTCAGGTAAATTTTGTATTTTCCTTGTCGCATAGGTATAGCTATAAAAGTGGTGGGTTGTTTCACCATTGCCGATATTCTAATGAAACCGATGCCAAACTAGAGGTAGTAATAATTACAAAACTCCATACATTAACACAATGATGTGATTTCAATTCAGTTACTGTAAAAACCATTTTTACAAACCTGCACCGATTGGTTTCTTGTACAGGATTACCTGATTACCTGATACAGTATATATACTTTGAATTCAAATTGATTTAGGTATATAGTCAGATTTTTAGTACCTACCTATTAATAAATTATAGTGTCTTCAGTTCACTGTAAATTTTGTATTTTTATACCTACAAGTAGGTACTTTACTTTTTTTTAAATTGTTTTCCAAAAACCCCTTCCTCTCCAAGTTACAGCCCTCTAAAATTGGTGGAAAAAAATTGTTTTTATTTATTTTCTCCACTATAGAACAATTTAGAAGAATAAAATTTGGCGCCCAACTTGCTCTAATAAAGTGGCAGTTTGTGACAATTTTTGTAACCCTGAGGTTGTAACCCCCTTTACAAGGGGGTAAAAAACGACCCCTATAATATTTGTCTTCAGAACCTTTTAACCCGTCGATATTTCTTTATTGCAACTTTTTTGTCTCTTGAGTTTTCTTCGAAAAATTGATTGTTCACCCACAAAAAATAAAATTATTCTCACATTGCCTTCCAAATATATTCACTGAGGGGTTGTTATTCGGTGAAACAGTCAAGTAGGCTGTTGTCAAATGAAGTCATTATGACAACTATTTAAGGCATTATGACATTTAAGTATAATTTTGTGAATTTATCGCAAGTTAAAACAAATAGGCACAGATTGTTAAAATGGTAAGCTATACAAATGCCGAAATGGCAGATATGCATTTTCTGTATGGTCGTGCTGATGGAAATGCATTAGAAGCTCAACGGCTTTACGCTCAGTTATATCAAGAACGAACCTTACCTCATCATGGCATATTCACACGTATTCATCAACGTCTACGAGAAAATGTTTTTTTTAGAAGAACTGTCGATTGCGGACGTGCTCGAGAAGTAAGAACTGTACCGCTAGAGGAGGCTGTTCGTAATATAATAGACGAATTTCCTCACACAAGTACAAGAAAAATTGCCGATATATTAAATGCAAGCTATTCCACGGTATATAGAATTTTAAAAGAACAGCAGTTGTATCCGTACCATATCCAACGAATACAAGCGCACTTACCTCGAGACTTCTTACCTCGTCTAATTTTTGTCAATTCATAATTCCAATGATCACCTATATTCCACAGTTTTCATCTTGCATTTTGTTTACTGATGAGGCTATTTTTTTAAGGGGATCTATTAGAAATTTCTATAATAATCAGGCGGAAGAGAATCCACATGAAATTTTTGAGGCTGCGTTTCAACAATAGTTTTCATTAAATGGGTGGCTTGGTGTCATTGATGATTATTTAATTGGCCCATATTTTCTTCCAATGAGATTAAATGGAGACGCATACTGCCATATCCTTGAAGAGTTGCCCCTACTTCTTGAAGATGTCCCTGTTCAAATTAGGCAACATGGCGCTCCAACCCATTTTAGTATTAACGCCCGTCCCCACTTAGACGCAATTTATCCAACTATATTTTCCCCAACTAAACTATTTTTCCCCCAACTTCAGAGGGCTGTAACTTGGAGGGCAAGGGGTTTTGGAAAAAAAATATATGAAAGACTAGCCTTAATTTTTATTGAAAAATCACCTCTTAAAATCTTTCACATCAATTTAGAAACACCCTGTATATATTTCTAAAATATTATATATCTACCTATACCTAATTTTTTTCAAAAATATTTTTTGTTGAAAATAGACAGACCTATCACCACAAGTTAGTGCCTCACCCGTGCAAAAGGAAGTATTCGAGGTAAATATTTGTATTATAGTTCTCACAACATTATTGTTAGGTATTTTAAGATTTTGGAAAATGTCCAGGATTTTCTTATAGATACCTGATCATTCCTTTTGTGTGGGCAGACAGTTTGTATCATTCACAAATTATAGTATACACCTACTTAAAATCACAAGCACTATAGGTATTTACTATTATTCATAAATACCTAGCATATTATTCAAATTTCAGGTTATTCTGGACGTACAACAATTTGCCCCAAACGAGATAACAGTGAAAACCACCGGCGGCAGCCTCATCGTCGAGGGAAAGCACGAAGAAAAGCAAGACGAACACGGTTACATATCCAGGCACTTTGTCAGGAGGTACATCCTTCCAGAATCACACGATATAGAGGGAGTCGTATCTTCTCTTTCCTCTGACGGTATCTTGACCGTAAGCGCGCCGAAGAAGTCGGAAAAGCCAACAAATGCTGAACGTGTCGTGCCAATCACTCAAACCGGTCCAGCTAAGTCCAGCGTTCAACCCACAGATCCCCAACCCAAAATTGAGCACCCAACCAATTAATGTATTGAAAAGGCTGATTTGTATTATGATGAAATACGTGAAATATTATTTTACTTGATTTATTTATTTATATTATGCATTAAAAGAATATTTAATAAAATACCTATGATATTTTACTCGGTTTGTTTTTTTATAGTGAAACCACGAATATATAATTTATGGTCACACAAATTACATTTTTTAGGAGAAATAATTTAAAATTTGGGTGCAGACTCTTAATAGACATACCCAAATACAGATCAAAAGAGTTACCATTTCTCAGGAGGATGCTTCATCCCCTTTTCCTTCAGAAACCACCCTCTAATGTGACCTCGCGCTAGCTTCTTTAATTTTTCTCAAAAAGTGATAGTCTAACGAAGAAAACGAATAGGGCCTCAAATATTCGGTATGAAATTCTACATCATTTGTGTTCCATAAACTGTTTTCCTTTTAAAAGTCTTACAAATATGGTTTGAAAAATTAGGATATGTTGCTAAAGTTAGGCAAAAACGAGTAAAGTGCAAAGCAGATACTTTCCTACACAAACCTGGCTAAAAGGACAAAAAAATATGACTACAAAATTTTGTATTATTACTATCTCTTATCTATGTACTATTATTTTATATATATATTATACTATATATAAAATATTATGTATATATTATTACTATGTATTATTACTATCTACTATCTCTTATATTCGAGCCCGTTTACACACTACCGCTGAGGTAGAGCTCCCGGCGAGTCTTCTTTTAAATTGGTTCCCCTTGAGGCCTAAAACCGTTTATTCAATAATCGCTGGATTATCTTTAGGTAATTCTTCCTCTACCACTGAATTAAGACATCCCTGACTATGACTATGACTATAGGGAACATTATACATATCCAGGCACTTTGTCAGGAGGTACATCCTTCCAGAATCACACGATATAGAGGGAGTCGTATCTTCTCTTTCCTCTGACGGTATCTTGACCGTAAGCGCGCCGAAGAAGTCGGAAAAGGCAACAAATGCTGAACGTGTCGTGCCAATCATTCAAACCGGTCCAGCTAAGTCCAGCGTTCAACCCACAGATCCCCAACCCAAAATTGAGCACCCAACCAATTAATGTATCGAAAAGGCTGATTTGTATTATGATGAAATACGTGAAATATTATTTTACTTGATTTATTTATTTATATTATGCATTAAAAGAATATTTAATAAAATACCTATAGATATTTTACTCGGTTTGTTTTTTTATAGTGAAACCACGAATATATAATTTATGGTCACAGAAATTAGTTTTTTTAGGAGAAATAATTTAAAATTTGGGTGCACTCTTAATAGACATCCAAATACAGATCAAAAGAGTTGCCATTTCTCAGGAGGATGCTTCATCCCCTTTTCCTTCAGAAACCACCCTCTAATGTGACCTCGCGCTAGCTTCTTTAATTTTTCTCAAAAAGTGATAGTCTAACGAGGAAAACGAATAGGGCCTCAAATATTCGGTATGAAATTCTACATCATTTGTGTTCCATAAACTGTTTTCCTTTTAAAAGTCTTACAAATATGGTTTGAAAAATTAGGATATGTTGCTAAAGTTAGGCAAAAACGAGTAAAGTGCAAAGCAGATACTTTCCTACACAAACCTGGCTAAAAGGACAAAAAAATATGACTACAAAATTTTGTATTATTACTATCTCTTATCTATGTACTATTATTTTATATATATTATACTATATATAAAATATTATGTATATATTATTACTATGTATTATTACTATCTACTATCTCTTATATTCGAGCCCGTTTACACACTACCGCTGAGGTAGAGCTCCCGGCGAGTCTTCTTTTAAATTGGTTCGCCTTGAGGCCTAATACCGTTTATTCAATAATCGCTGGATTATCTTCAGGTAATTCTTCCTCTACCACTGAATTAAGACATCCCTGACTATGACTATGACTATAGGGAACATTCCCATTTTTTTTATTCCATAAGAATGTTCTACCATACCGAAATAGATATGCAAAATATGGCGCCTTAATTCCCAATAGTAAATTTGTTATATTATTAAAGTCTCGCCTTCGAGCAAACCGTTTCAAATAGGCTCAAAGTCGTGACGCCACAGCCTACGATTTACAAACGACGAGAAGACCAATTCGGTCGGCTACGGGGGATCCCAGCACTCGACCGCTTGATTTCATACTTCATTCGGACGCTTTCCGGCGCAGCGCCTACCGGATATTGTATCTTGTGACGTCACAGCTAGTTTCGAACCGCTCCAATTTTATCGCTGGTTAGATCCTTCATACTGATCGCGCGGAATTAGAAATCTGTTTTCTTTTGAAGTACACATTTTATTACAACATTACGCCATGTTTTCTAGTATTATTTTTATATTTAAACTTTTAGTCATGTTCTCTATTGGAGCACATTGTTGAACACTTCAATACAAGCCAGTGGCGGAGCAAGGATGCCTAGGGCCCTTATGCAGAAAAATTGTTTGGGTCCCCAAGCCACATTAATAATATTTGTTACGATTTAATACGAGATTTAATACGAGAAAAAAATATTATACGAAAACAAACACAAACAAAATATGGCCTTCATCAATACATATAAATAAAATTGAAGTGTCTGTTTGTAATGTCAAAATAACGGCTTTTACTAGATGCATGATGAATATGATACGAGTAGTATATAAGGTACTTATAACAAAAAGCAATTTTCAAATTTTTTGTCTGTCTCTCCGTTTGTTCCGATTCAAATAGGGAAGTATACATCCAATATAATATAATTCAATATAAACACTAATAAATAATTAGTTCGAACCGACTAATAACAAAATAATCTAAAGCCGGTTTCTTGCGTGCCAGCGCTTCGGCAAAATCATTGGCCAACATTTTAATATATAACTCTGTCGCGGCTTTATGTTCTATTGCCAATATAGAGAGGTTACCCAAGCGATTCTCCGGTTCTGGGACATAAAATTCCTAAGAAATTTCTTTATTTTTTATAATTTCCTGAGCGACGTCTCAGCTGTGGCAACGGGAACAGGTAGCATCAGAAAAAGAAGTAATGCAACATAATATTTATGTAACCAATTGGGAAAAGTACTATTATGCGTAACGAGCAGATTTCTGCGGAACGAGCGTTAGCGAGGATGCCAGTTACACAAAATATTGTTATCAGCGTGTTTCATGCAAGATTTTTTCTAATTTTGATCAGGAATGAGAAGAAAACTCTGAACTGTATACGTTTAAAATGGTGTGACACTTGTGAATTGTGACAGATTGCCACTTTCATAGTTTGTCAGGTCTAAATAACCTACTAGGAAATAAACTTTTTCTATATTTGACATTTAAAGTGACACTTTTCAGAACCGTCTTACTTTTCACAACCAGTTACGAAAAGTCAAATTTTACGCAACTGGTTTTGTAAAGTTCATAGGTAGGTAGGTAGATAGGCAGGTCGGTATAACTCTTGGGTAGGTAGGTACCTATACCTATTTGAAAAGTTCTTGTTCGTTAAACTTTTGACTCGTATTTAGGTACACTTTGAAACTTTAATTGAGAAATATTAATAATAATATTAATAATTACAATTACTTACATATTTTTGAAGCACTAATAGCACCTGTTGAACAAGTTTAAGGATTGGTTATCTCTAATAATATAAGTAGGTTAGGTCTATAGTATAGTCACAGGTATAGTCTAGTAGGTATGTTTGTTTTCGTTTTGTGTGATTGAACGAGGATTGAACTATAATCCATGGAACAGGCCATAACACACTCGCGTCTCACAACTGTCAAATGAAGTCACAGACTGAAGTGTCTTATCTATGATGAAGTGCTCGCGTAGAGGTTCACGTCAAGAACTGTTTAAAGTTCTTGGGTTCAGGTTATGTCACAGGTCTAGTGAGCCTAGTGTGCCCAGGTCTCACGAAAAATCGTGAGATATCACGATTTAACCTGCAATCTCACGATCTTACGATAAAGTACTCAAATCTCACAATAACATGATGCCTGAGATTTATGTACTAATTTTTTTAAATTGTGTTTAAGTTAGCGCCACCTGTATTCACCGGGAGCATTCTCAGCCGGATAATAAAAGATTTCTTCTTTTGTCTGGGTTACAGTTATTAATTGTAACAGATTCGATAGATACCTGCCCCATTCCTAACGCCTACATATGAACATGTTCACTTTATTACAGGTAGATGTCGGTAATGTATCTTGCAATATCACGTGTAAATCCCTCCAAGATAATCATAGAAACGTTGAATTCGTCATATTTGTATATCGCGTGTTCAAATATCTAGAATTAATTTTTTTAATTTTTTTTAAGTTATTATTTCCTAAAACTATAAACAAGATTGAAATAATTTGTTATAAGAAAACGAATTAGCTTTCTGTAGAAACGAGGCTCTATTGGCGAAAATCACGTGTCGAATTTCATTTCTAATTACACTACCCATGTATAGATGACGCTAATAGCGGGAAATTTGAATTTCGCAAATGCGGTGTGAGTGTTCGTGAATAATTAAAAATTGTAATCGGAAAATTCAAATTTGCCGCTGAACCTGTATACCTTTTAAACCCCCAACAACACCCAATTATAGAGTATAGACGCGCATTCTCGAATTCTCACGATTTTTTATTGCCATTGTAACGAATTTTAATACGCACGGCTGGTCACACTCATAGATAAGAGATAAGACACGGATATATTGCTATCTCGCTTTATGACAGTTAGAATCTAGAGACCCTTCAAAGGGTCTCTATTAGAATCTAGAGACTAGATTAAAGGGTCTCTACTAGAATCTACAGTGGCTTTATACTAGGATTACTTGTATATACTGTATCCAACGAGAGAATGGACTTGCACTCGAGCGAAAATTCGTCTGTTTTGGTCATATCTGCGCCCCTTAGAACATTAGTTCAACGCCCTCAACGTCTTAATTGGCTCAGCAGGTAGCCAGGGCCTGCTGAGCTAATTATATAAAGTACCTACTACTGCCTACCTATTCACAGTTTGTATTTGTAGTCTCGCAAGTACGGTTATTTTAGTTGTGTTGTTTACGGTTGTGAAATAAGTTTTAAATCTATTATAAGAATGGCAGCAGCCAGAGACGAGATAAATCCACCATTATCGCCAATTAAGAAGAATAAAAGAGGCCTGGTAAAGAAATATAATAATACATATGTTTTATTTAATACGCATACTATTCACCACCAGTAACCGTGGTCAATGATTTATTTTTGTTTTTAATTTTAGGTCGTGCATCAAAGTCAAAAAATAATTATAATAAATTTATATAAGAAATTAAAGGAAGACAATCCGCAAATGTCGTACGAAGAGACAGTTTTAACACTAACCACCTACTTACGAATTTATTTCATCGAATGACGGTCCTGCGTAGCTCGTTACGGAGCCCCTCCTCTTTAGTCGCCGATGCGCAAAACAAGTCCATTCTCTCGTTGGATAGAGTATGGAGTCACTGTACTAGAATCTACTAGAATCGAGTTTTTACCGCCATCTATAATTTCCTTACAGAACTTTTAAAAAGCTTTAGTAGAATAGTACAGGATTCTTTACACTATTTGAATAGTTTTTTATATTGGTAGTAATTACTTGGTCATTTTTAAAGTTTTTTTCGAAAATGATTTGAAATATGAAAATGAACTTTAGCAACAAGGTAACTTAGAGGTACCCCACATACTGGCTTGTAATCACTTTATTTTGTAGGAAATAAAAAGTTCTTGAATAAAACATTCAAAATAAACGGTACTAAATACATTCTAATAACAAAACTCACACTGCAGGTTGTATTGTTACCACGGCACCCAGCACGTGTCTTATCTACGACAGCAACTTTGAGCCAACATGAAGGGTAAGGGTGCTAGCAGTGCATAAAGTTAAACAAGAACGAGTTTTACAATTATCACCTGGAACGGAAAATATTCCGCATAATAAAGGAATAGTTCCTCAAAAATGTTTTTTTTCCACCAAAAAGCCGAGACAAGATTTTCTATCAAATCTTTATGCCTATATAGGCTAATTTATTTTGTTTCCTAACCTCCTACGTGGATTTAAAACATTTTTTTTACATTTATTAAAAGACCTAACCCGCACTGATTCGATTTTCTTTTTGTTAATTTCTAACAATTTTCACAATTCATTTATAAAGACATCCATTATCTGAACCCCCAAATGTAAAACTGATTTTAAGGCATGAATTTGCAGAAAATGCATAACATGCCCGAAGTAAGTTCGAATTGCGCGGGAATTATTTGACCTTGTGAAAGCCAAGGAGCTATAAGTAGATTATAATTTGTAGACGCGAGTGAACACTCAAGTTCCCTGATCAATAATAATGTTCCGGAGTTCCGGCAGAGAACACTACAACCAAGTATTCTCTGGTTCCGGCTCTGTTGTATGCTATGTAGATGTACTAAGGTGCGTTCATTTTAGACGCCGCGCCGGTCGCAAGGCACCAGCGCGTTCAAATTCAACGTCGGGTAGAATAGTCAAGCGTTCAATTTAATAGGATGTATGCGTCTGTATCACCCACAGATATATTTATACTAACATAGATATGTAAGCAGAGTACACAGGAGTTTAAGTATTTGAAATAGGGTACTATTATTCAAAATATTTGCTATATAACGGAACGGACTGCGAACTGCAATCTGTGTTAGGTGACATGCAGGATCACTTAAGAGAGCAGAGTGCATCCGTGAAGACTGCCATGGAAATCCCATTTGCGACGGTAAGTGCAAAGATATTGCACATACATTTTCAGTTATAATCTCTGTTTTAGAAAGATACCGAATAAATGGCAGAACTACC
This sequence comes from Tetropium fuscum, assembly GCA_964058915.1. Taxonomy (NCBI): domain Eukaryota; kingdom Metazoa; phylum Arthropoda; class Insecta; order Coleoptera; family Cerambycidae; genus Tetropium; species Tetropium fuscum. Next base: position 118,513 of record CAXKVY010002724.1, read on the forward strand.
AGCAACAGTTGTAGATGTATTTCTACACGGATCCTAAGACCTCCTTTATTCTCCAGCAGATAGAAGAGGAATTTAAGAAGCATAAGTTGAACATTGCTTGATTTGGCAACATGCATTTTCATTTATTTTAAACAACCACTTCTGTGATGTGTACAGATTCGTTTTGCATATTTTAATAAACAATTTTTTTTTTATACGGATTCAATTTTATACCTGAAGTAACTTGACTGCATGTTTGTTTTATTAAAAATGCATTTTAAAGTGAAAGGTATATAATAATACTTGTAGAATTGCTTATGAAATTTAGTAGGATCACATAGAAATAGCATTAAGCATAATTTGTGTAGTCGTAATCATTCTTGCGTTCCTGCTCAGATTCCAAATTGACGTGGATCGGGTTGCTCAGGTCAATATCAAACTGGGCCACGCCGCTAGAATGTGTCTCCCCTGTAAACAAAACTGCTCACACATGTTTCCTTCTTATGTAACGTTTGCTTACCTGCCAAGGTTTTATTCAATTCGAATATAATCTCTTCCAGTTGCTTCTGATTTAACTTAGCAGTCACTCTGGTGGTACTGTTATTAAGTAGGGACCTTCGAGATCTTGATAGCAAGGGTAGAGTAAATTCGCTTTCTTGTAATGGTGTCTCATCGGGACCAAATTCCTGAAAAAAAATGTTTATGTCTCGTTTTTGGCTGATTGAAAAAACGTACCAAACACTTTCCGCTAATACAGTACGCCTTTTTGCCGGAACTACCCCGTGCGCAGTCCGTTCCAAACGGGAACCATCCCTCCTCGCCGTTGACTAAGTAAAACCGGTGTGATATCGTGTCATCTTGGCAAGCTATCCGACAAGGTCTGTCCGGGTCTTCTGCAAATTTAAAGGAACCTATCATTAGATATATTTCGAGAAATAAATTGTTTTAAGAATATTTTAAAATATGTGCTTACCTATAGCTGGTGATATTTGCATTCCTAGGCCCGAGAGCCTTCTCACTCTTTCTTTATATTTGGCGCATACTGTTGAGGCATGCTGGAAGGGAGATTTAACTCTACCGCATCCCTGAAACAACCAAAAGTATAAGTTGTTTAAATAAATAATAAGATAGTGACAATTTATATTGGATATTTATATTGGATATTGGATTTATGTTGGTTATAAAATATATACCACTTGTAATAGAGTCGTGGTATACTAAAAATCACATAAGTTGGACCATTTTTAGAGACAACTTTAAAGAATCTGATCAAATTTTTTCATTGAAAAAATTGGTCAAAATCGCACTGTTGTCTGTCAAAATAGTCCACCTTATCTGGTTTTTTGCTATACATGTATCCCCTTTTTTGTTTAGTTTTGAACATACATTTTTAAAACTTAGCATGTACGTCTAGGAACATTTAAATAAATTATCACTATCATTATCAATTATCTTTTTGAGATTTTTCTGTTGAAGGTGCTGTTAATAAGGTAATAGCCAAATGTCATCATCTATCTCTTTCTTACAATAAAATAACATAATAAAACATTTTGTGTGTCAAGAGTGAATTCATGATCTAGAGACCATTGTATTCTATCATTTAAGAGGGCAACACTCGATTTTCTATGATTTGCTTAGACCACCACCAATGCCACCAGTTGCCTAATCACAAAAACAAAATTACAGTCATATGTGCAAAGCAACGAATTGTGTCATGACATATTTTTCTTCATTGTAATATGGCAACTTTTTGAAAAAAACGTTAAGTGTATACCCAAATATTTATTTTATGCGACAATGAGAACCATTATTAAAATCCAAATGTGTCGAGCCTGGTTTAATCATTTTTGATACACACTGTAAAATTTCAATTACGAACATTATCTCATGACGGAAATGGTGGTCCAAGAAATATTTGTTTTGTAGATAGTTTACCATGTATCTCAATTGCCACAATAGACCCACTTGCAGCAACGCTTGCAGTTACTCACTATTTTGCAGTTTTGGCAACTGTCAGATAGATGGTGCCACATGCCATTAGGAAACATTTTTATTTGCATAGGTTATAACGGTTATAACAGACGACTTATGAGGTACCCCAGATATAGGTGAGGAATGAAAATCTCTTTGGCCATTGATTTCTATAGGTATATTGTTCAAGTTAGATTTGTAAATTGAAAACGCCAAGAAAGAAATCCATGAGATTTTTTCAGAAATGTTACATTATTTACTTCGTTATTTTTATGTCAAAATGCAAAATATACTTACTTGAAATGTATCTCTAGTTTAACAATCCCTCTGGTGTGAAACCCCTCTTTTAAATCTTCGATTTTAGAAGCATATGTTATCAATGTTATTTTTTCCTTTACTTTATTCAATGTGGATACAAAAGGTAATATTTCCTAGAATGTAGCTTTGGTTTATAATTTTTTGGATTTTAAGGATTTCCAAATTTTGCAGCTGCATGTAGCATTTTGCAAAGTATTCCCTTGTATAAATGTATGACCAATTAAATTATACATAATAATAATAACTACTTACATATTTATCAGGTTGACAGAGCTGTATACTGGATCGGCCATACTTGGACTTGCTCATAACCAGCCGAATACCAGAGCCTGGCGATATACAGTTATAATGACAACCACTGGCACTCTTCCACCGTATTGCACCTTCCCTTCTCCTCAGCCCGGTACGCCACAGGATCTCGTTGTCCTCCTTGTCGACAGGACATAGATCGGGCGATTGTGCAAACGCTGCCTCATCGTAAGGATCGCAAACAAACTCCTCGCACTTTCCCTTGATGCAGTAGCTGACTTTTCCATAGCGGTTTCTCCGGCTCTGGCAAGCCGTACCATCCGGGAACGTCCATCCTCTGCTTTTGGTTCCGCCATTGCGCTTTTGACACCATACCAAACACGCCTCTTCGGCTAAAAATATTTTTTATAACAGATTTGCCAGAAAATGTCATCCCACTTACGATCTGTGCTGATTTTCTGCATTCCGGATCCTGTTAAGTCCTTGTCAACATCTCTGGCTCTGCTGCAAATTTGTTCGGCAAATTCACGTATTGTCAGTCGAGGAACATTTGAACACTGTTGAGCGGTGCATGTGGAGTATCTTGTTATAGGCCCTTCGCATTCGGCACCGGCACCCTGGGCACTATGAAAATAGCATTAAATTTTCAAAAACAAGGTTAATTTTGTTCTTACCGTGGATTATTGCACGTTCTCTCAGACACCATTATTCCGGTGCTTCCTGACCGCAAACGACCCTCTTCGCCAAATAGACAGCCAGAAGCGCAATCGCTAAACGGCTTCCATGCACTCCAGCCTCCGTTAATTTTTTCTATTCTCGATGAGGTGTCACGAGAAGTATACGCTGCACTTAGGGCTTGCCCTCTTACAATGCAGCGGCCTCCTTTGCACCACTTAACCAATATACAGATTAATATCAAGTAAACAAACATTCATGTATTTAATTAAGGTCAAACAAACAGTCAAAAAGAACTGTTGGTTTCATACCATATTATTTCCACACATGGTGCCTTCCAACGCGGGATGTGATGTCCACGTATATCTTTCTCTCTCACAGTGTAAGTCACGACATACGTCATCTAACGGCTGCTGGGTGGAATGCTTACTTCCTCTGCCATATTTCAACATACCTTCAAATAAATATTATGTTTGAAAAACTATGTGTGATTAAACGGTAGCAATATATAATGGACGTAACTTTTCATATAACCAGTTAGGAAAACTAAAGTTTTGTGTAAAGATTGAAATAAAAAAACCAAAAGGTACAAATGAACTTACATTGGCGATTTGCATCGAACCTTTCACCCGGTAAAGCACCCTCAGCGCTATGATCCAGCTGACCGGCTGAGCTGCCGTGGTCCAATAAACATCTTGATTGGGGAGTGCTATAAAATTTTGCCTTAATTAATAATTACAGTGTCCCACCATTCAGCATTTATTACATATATAATCATGCTAATATGTGTTACAATGACATGTTAAAGGTATTTTAAAAATCATGTTTCATTAATTAATATTCATACTCCAAAAATTTCTGAAGGTATCTCTTGCTGCACGGTGACCATGTAATCTTGCCACTACCTAAAGTTGGTGACATGATATAGCTACTAGGGTCACAATCGTTATCTGCCAAAGGTCCGTCGTGTCTCATTCCTAAACTACAAATAAACATGCATGAACAAAACATGATCTGCCAATTTGTTACTAAATTACTTACTTGTGTCCAATTTCGTGTGCCACCACGTAAACACTCTCAAAATGCCTTCCTTCGTTAACTGTACAACTACTGGATGCCGTACACATGCCCGATACAGGTGCCAACCCTTGAATACGCAATAGCATTGAGTAGCATTCTAGTACTGAATTTATTTAAGATTACACTTACCAACTACCTGACTTGATATTTTCCCGTGCTTCCCACGTACATATAGATCTAATCCGGTCAAAATTAAGGCATGGTCCCAATGCAAGGGCTCCCTGTCTCCCACTGGATTCTTTGTCCTTTGCCAGTTACAGAAATTAGAGAGAAACCTGTCGATATCGGGTGGTCGCAGCAAACCTGCAGCCTCTTCTTTTAAAATCTCCAGTCTTTTTAGTACGAAATTCACTGGCCTACCTAGACTAGGATCATGATAGAGCAACTGCACCTAGAAATCATGTATTACAGTCGAAAAGCTATTATAAAACAAAGGTATTAATTACATTTCGTACGGAATACTATAAATTATTGTTCTTAAAATTTTAAAAATGATTTAAAAATTCCAGGAAGTATTTTCATCCCCTACATTTATCTTGGGGTCTAGGGATTCATTTTCAAATCCATATAGCAACACTGCTGCAATTACAATTACTGGTTACAAAATTCAAACAAGTTTCTCAAACATATTATATTCGCGGTAGCGATTCCGAATTCCAGACATAGACAAATTCCAGAGGTAATTCAGACATCAGATTCATGCGCAGTTCCGCAGTTTGAAGTTGGGCGTCAGCGGTGTCGAGAAATGTAAATTCGGGATTATAAATTCTGCGTTCGTGGAGAATAAACATTTAATTCTGAACTTGTTCAGAATATGGAACATGCCCAATGCAATTGCATCCCGGGTGTATGCCCGAGCTGAGCTAGAATTTTTAATCCGACGCATGCGTATTGCAATTTGCAGTGTATTATCCGTCATGATACTAAGACTACACTTAGTATCATGATTATCCGTAAAATATGTGAAATTGTACTCGCGCTTACGTCACGGTGTCTAAAGGGTTGCGGTAATGCTAACTGACAGATTTGCTTTTATAGTATACAGTTCTTGTATTCATCCAACATCCCTTGGATACGTAACCAAATAAAATCGCCACAGATCACTGACAAAACAACTAAAATGCTAACTCTATGGAATGACACAGAACACCAAGAGAACTGAACAGAGAACAGGTTTAGTAAACTGTTTCAAAATAATCTGCAAACAAATTAACAGTTTCTGATCCATCATTAGCTAATGCATCCTAATAAAACATTGATTTAGGGGGAAAAATAGTGTTTTTACGATCATTAGTATATTCCGAAAATAATTTAGGATGTTGTTTAAGGGTACTGTAGTACACCAACTGAACATATCTTGAGAATAACGTGAATAATAATGGATTTGATTGGAAAAACGGTGGAAAACATCTGTTGAACAGCAATTTTAAGAAAAATGCCAAATTATTTTGAAAAGTTTTATAGGAAAGAAGTTTATTTTTGCATCAGGCAGGGTTCAAAGTTGGTCATTTTAATCTGGTAAAAAAAAACAGTTTTTAAAAATATGTTCTAATTTTTTTACATAAAATAACTCGGTAACTTTATAAACCATATAAAATTTAATCCAAAAGCTCCTTGTCAAAAATAGGCTCATTACATATGGACCTCAATATTAGAAATTTTATGATACAATTGCCCATTTTATTACCCCTGAGCTTTTTTCTCTTCTTATGATAGACATTTTAATTCAGATGTAAACCATTTTGGCTAATTTGAAATATTTTAATGGAACAAATAATTCAATATTGCTTGTTGTTGTATAATGTCATGAAAATTTGTAACCGCTAGATTAACATTTATATTTTGAAAAAGTTCTTCCCAGTTAATGTTATCCAAATACCAAATAGTCATTAATGGCTACATAAAATTTGCTTCCATAAGGTCATAATATGCTAATTTTGTGTGTTAAAAGTGTTAAGTGTGCTAATTTTGTGTAATATCTTCAACTTTTTTTGAACATTTTTTTCATAGGGACACGGTAAGAAAATATTCCTGAAAAACCGATTTTCCATGTGTTTACATGGCGATTTTCCCCACGTCTCCCTCATGGTAGTGTCACCAGTGCTCCGTAGATAGGACCTTCCTCTATCTATCATACATAACATTGATAATACCATATATCTAATATAGATATATTGCGTGTTGTGTTTAAAATACAACGGCTTGCGAGTTCACCGATGAAGGGAGATAAAATATGCAGTAGATTGCAGCTATACGCTTGCGCCACTTGCGCTATGGCATGTTAAAAGCGGCAACTTTAAGCAAAACACTAAAGGCATATATGTAAAGGCATGTATATATCTGTATATGTAATACAGATATATTGCGATGAACAGGTAAACAATACCGACATTACCGACCGACGCTATAGTTGTTATTGGTTGAAAGTTAACGCAAGCGCACCAGATAGTATGTCTACTACGGTATAGCGATATGATTCCATCTTCTTTTGATTTCGGAACTTTTGTTCCCCGGTTCGCCAAATATCTGTATTACATATATGCATAATACTATAAAACAAAAATCCGAATATACGAATTCGTAATTGAGCATTTTTCCAGTCAGATCTACTCTACTTTTCGGATCGTGACGTAAACCTCGACCTTCGTTAATAATGGCTGTCATTAATTTCTCGTTCAATAATATGCTATTTTTGTAGTGAAAATAACTTGAGTTAACAAATATTACGTACCTATTAACTGTTATTGGATATCATCACTAGTAGAGCATTTATTAATTGCGGCATTTCATATTTGTTTAAAAATAATAAAGTAAAATTTATGGAAGTGACTACAGCACTGTACAGACAGTACTCCTAAAAATATTAGTACACGGTCTACACAAAGGACAGTCAAACGTGTCAGCGTTATGACTTGTATATCTGACTTCATCAGACGTTTGCTGTACCGTTTGTAGCTCAGTTGGTATAGCTTGCAGTACCGACAGTTGCGCGTTCGTACCCCGCAGTAGTTTTGCTTTTTTTCTATTTTTTATTTAACCACATACGTACATGACATAAAGTCTGCCAGGGAGGTCCAAGAAGTTTCCCAAGAATATTTTTAAGATTGTTATTACGTGGAAAACGCTGACACATCTGTCTAGGTCTAGACTATAGACAGTGTACTAATCTAAAATCTTTTTAAGAGTACTGCCTGGACAGTGCAGTAGTCACTCCCAAAATTTATATCAAACGAAAAAAAACTAACCTTAAAGTTTTATTATATACTTAGGTAGTGATTTAAAATATGTTGAGTGCTTCTAGTTTTGAATGTTATAGATAAAGTGTAATTGAAAATTTAGTTATCGTGCATTATATACGTATTCAAATATGCGTATGCGCGTTCGGACGGCGGACGATATGTTTGTCATCATAGATAAACAGAATGTTGAATGATGTTTGTTAGAGAAATGACAGTTTGCAAGCACATACATAGTTGTCATATTTTCATTTTATGAAATGTTTGTCCGAGTGTTAAGTATATTTGAAGTAATATACTGAATGTTATGTTACAATGTTTTATATTAGCATGTTTGCTAATAGAACATCAATATAAATATCGAATTAGGTGCTTACGATAGACACCAGTAAAAACAGATGAGAAATAAATAATTGTATTCAGGCAACCAGTAAAATACCTACATACATGTATTTATGTATGTAGGAATAGTCAATAATTTTAAATTTAGGAGATAGTTGAATTAAATAAAATAGAACTAAGTGTTCATGTATTATTTTCCATAATTCTTTCAGCCATAAAATATTTTGTCTAGGATAGATAATAAGAAGTAATGTCTCTACAGTTCATTCAATATGTATGTATAGTTAACTGACCCCATATAAGATACCGCGCAGTTGCCACATGTAATTCTCAATTTTCTCAGTATTCAATTAAAATATCAAATTCCACAATACTATATTAAAGTTGTATATATTATTTATGAATGTTATTAAATAATAATTGTGCACACAATAATATATTATAGGCCAAGATGTTACGTTTTTACATTTATTTTCGTCTACTTTAAATATGACGAATTACGTAAACATCTATTTTTATAGTTAAAACCGACAACGCCGATCCACGACCTTTCCAATAACGAATATTCGAGCAGTATACCTCTTTTTAACTTATTGGAATCGTATCTCTCGGATCGGGATCGGATTCTCGGATCGAATAGGATCACGTTCGCATATCTTACAGTGGCGTGTTCGCGGGAATTGCTAATATATTATTTATATACCTACCTATGTAGGTATACATCGCTACGAGAGTTGAAATAAAAGAATATGGCGGTTAGCAAACATGTTTGTTCGTTTCGTATGAAACCTGAAAAACGTAGATTTCCACCAGACTTCGCTTTATTTACGAGATAGGATAGGCATGTTAAAAAAATTTAAGGAAAATATTATTTGACGGCAAAAATGGATAGTGGGTGTTAGAGCAGAGCCGACTTTAACAAAAAAAAGTTGATTTGTGGGCTGCTCGAAGTAGGTACTGACGTGTACTGAGGTAGGTAGGTACCTATTACATCATCCACTTAAGACATTTCTCAAATAATTTTATCCAAAAAATATTCCAGTGCTTGAGGCCGCTAGGCCTTTAGCATTTATAAGCTAAATGCAACGATATAAGTTAGGTTTTTTATTGGGATTTACAAAACTGAAAACGCTCTCTGGTTTATTACATAAGTAGGCACCTATTGTCCATTGACTTTATTTTTATGTAGGTACCTACCATCCTAGATCACAAATTAATAATTTACAGTGGGCAAAATTAAAAGTTCTATAGACTGTTTATAAAATTATAACCGTGTACCTACCTAGCCACAAAAGAAAGGAAAATTTTCAATGTCTGTAAAATACCTCAAGGTCAGTTTCTAATTTTGATTGGCTGTAAAAAGTGTGTGTATTGGAAATCGCTTTGCGATGAGAAGCTGGTAGGTAGGTATGTATTGCATTTGTAATGATTTTTAAAAATGTGTTGAATTTAGTCTCGGTTTAGTTATGTAGGTACCTATTAACAAACAAGCTCTGATCTTTGTCAAAGCTTGTCTGTTAATAATCTTTGTCTTTGTTGAGTGTTAACGATTTGGTAGATTAGGTAGGTACCTACTTACACAATAAATATGATTGTATTTCAATCGCAAGTATATTTATTTTATTTTTCCGTTTTAAAGTTTATTTTTCTCGACTACTTAGCTGTTTTGTACATATTTATTTTTGTTACTTGTGGGAAATATGGCTACTGGCGAACCACCCACTAAAAAATGGTAACGCGCTGAAAGCAATACTTCATGAGTGGTGTGGAAACTTGCATTCAATATCAGCTGTGGTGTTGAAAATATGCATATAAAAACCTTCTACTTTCACCCCCTAAGAAAAAAAAAATGTCTACGCCAATGAAAAACATTGTGTAGGTCAGGGTTGCCGGTCGTTCCACTATACATACATATTGTACGAACTGTAGTCTCTTAATAATTATCTACAGTTTAATGATAATAATTAACACCTATATGGATTTGAAATCTGGCAACTGTGTACGGACATGAATCACAAAATCTCATACACCGTTCAGACCGCGCATGCGCATATTTGGATATGTATAATGCAGGATCTATGATGCAGGATTACCGAAAATGTTACAGCATAATGTGTTACTTACTGCATTGATCATGGCTAATACGAAACGTATCAGTTCCCTCTCCGTGTCCACGGGAAAATTAGTCTTCATGTGTTCATAGAGATCTCTGTCGACAAAAACGGCAGTTTCGACAAAAGCTGGTGCTCCTTCTGGAAAAGTCTCTCGTTTAGACCGCTTAAGAGCACGTAGTTTACTTGGTCTAACTTTGGTTTCATTATAATCTTTGGTTTGAGAAGATAGCCATCCTGTAGTGTCACTATCTGTTACATGAGTATCATTTAACGTAGTTTCAGCGGTGCCCACTGCGATTGCGTCGCCGTGTGAGCATGTATCTGTTAGATTTTGGGGAATGTTAAGACTTTTGCGGATTAGCAGGTGAGGATTCAAATTATCATTATGGAACCTCTTTGGCAACGGCTGTATAATGAAGAGGTGTTCCTCGTTGGAATGCACGATGCCCCTCTGAAAGAAATACGTCATTGTTGAGTGCTAAATGGGAGATGTTTTGGGTTCTTTTTGATATGTTAATTATCAGATTATGCATAAGAATAAACACAACGCCATTTCTTGTGCACTGTCTGGCAGTGCAACCGTCTGCACTGACAGCGCTGTGAAAAGAAAATTATTATTATGAGCATCGTTACTCACCACTCCATTACATAGACTAACAGCTGTCGTAGGGCCTCTGTAATAGCAACGTACGTCTTCATCCTGGAAGTTGAGAGGATAAGATCCGTTGGCGAACGTCTCTAGCAGTACGAAATTATTGGCTAATAGATTCGGACTGGATTTTAATTCTAAGCTAAAATTTTGGCATAGTTGCGGTGCTTTTATATGCAGTCGATGCACCTTGGATTTCAATTGTTTCTCATCAGGTGATTCTGTGTCGTCCACTGGGATAATGTCTGGATATGTAATTGTAAAGTTTCCAACTACAAAGCAGTAATAAAATATGTATTTATTCATTTAAAATGCGGAAGAGCGGAATCTAGTTAGCATTTGCATCTGAATCAACCAACAATATAGTCCACTGATAGATAAGAAGAGCAATTTAACAAAAACAAATAATTTTGCAATTAAGTACTTCCTCTCGCTGAGAGCAGGAAGGAGCGCAATATCGTTTTCGAATTAATTGTGGGTTTCATTTCATTTTTACTTGTACATATAAGCTCTTACTTCCTCATATAATTGTCCATTTTTTCAAATGAGAATTCATTATTTTGTTAAAATTCAAATATTTAATAAAATAACGGACGAGCGATTTGTTAAGTCACACCCGTCACGGACACTCCTGATCAAAACCAGAAATAAATGAGTATTGCTTAAAGAAATCAAAAATCAGTTGTAATGTTATAAAGTACCTACTTCAAAATTATCGGCTATAAATCGATAACTTGTTCCACAAATAATTATAAAGAATTGAAATGGACCCTATCCCTTATTTAGTTAATAAACTTGCGATGTCGTGACCTCTGTTTTGTTTAAAGACGAGATACCGATTTTTAAATGAACAAGTGGTTAGGGTATAAGCAGGCACTAGGAAAGACGTGCTGCGGGGTGGTTGAGATAAGACGGGATATAGGGAGAGGAGGGATTGCATATGGGGAAGCAGGTAGTTGGGCTCTGGTGTGTGTTGGTGTTTCACGTGAAATTTCCCAGGTTAGTAAATATACTTAATTTGTAAGGTTTATTATTAAATTTATTATCTCGAGAATTTATGCCATCTTTTTATTAAAATTACTCGTGTTATATTATGTTTTGAACTACAAATAATCATGATACGTTATGCATAAACTATGAACATTTTACTTGTTTATTTAGTGTGTTCAGCTCATTCTATTTTAAGATTATTTCATTTTGTTTTATTCAGTTCGATCTAAGTAATGCTGTTGACCTTTTTGTTCCATTCATGACTACGAGTAGGTTTTTCATACTTGCGGGTTTTGGCTTATAACAGTGACTTAATTGCCGCTTATTGTATGAGATGATGAATGTTTGCGCCTTGTTGAATTTATTAACACTTTTCTCCCGTGCCTGGGCGAACACGCTAGTTGCCTCCCGTATGGGACCTTCGTTTTCGCACCAAAACCTTACAACTACTAGCTGGGTTGCCTCCCGTATGGGACCTCAGTACCTTCTGACGAAAGTCGGCTAACTAACAACAAACTCTTCAGTTTTGTATCTTGAGAATGATTGTAGGTTAAAACACAGGTATGGCAACCCTTGTAAGTTTTCATTTGACTTTCACCTAAGTGTCCAACAGCATTATTGCGATTCTTTTGAATAGAGATCGAGGGTTTTTCTGCCGTGCTCTTTCCCCTCGTGAATTCAAGGCTGAGTACGGCATTTATTTATTTTATATTGTTCATAAATTTAATACCTGTTTAAATAAAGCAGTAGGTGTATTAAAATGCTTAGTCTATTCTTTTTCATCTCAAAACTCCCGCTTTTCGTTAGTAACCAGTGCATCTCGGACAGGGTTAATTTAAATTAAATACAACGTAGGGTAGGTATTTCCCCTTTTGACGATCACGTACCCCGGCCATGTGTTTCTCGGTTTATTATGTTTAACCGACCCGGGTTGGTTACATTACAGAATGTCGGTTTGACAGATTAATAATCCGACCGCGAAGCTGGATGATTATTCAGTCAAACCGACATAGGAAGTTTGAGATGTATAGCCTCTATTATTTTGAAGTACGAATTTTATTGTATTTGATAAGATTATTTTTTGAGTAAACTGTAAAAGAAGAAACAATTTATTAATTTAAATACATATTAGAGCAATAAAAATTGCAATTATATATACTACGTTATTTTTTTTGCGCGGAAACGTCAATAGTACTGGTTGTCGAGGTACTTAACATTCCGACATCACTATTGGTGGGATAATAATATCCGCTTTATTTTTTGTGCGTGTACATTTATTAGAAGTTTTATAAATTAAAGATTTTTGCATTACATGTACACACACTGAGTTCATTATAGCAACTGTCTTATTTTACTAGCCACTAAAGGCGCAAAGTTCCAAATTCCCCCACTCCATAAGACATCACGTGCCACAATTTGAGCGCCAAATGTACTTAAATTTAAATATTAAACTAATATTTTACAAAACTGAACAACTATTATTGGATCCCGCATGACTTTTTGTGCCGATTCTCATCTGATTTATTATATTCTCATGATGTTGTTGATCTAATTGTATATAGAGCTCTATGGTTATCGTTCTTGCTCAGATATTCGTGCTTACCGTGACCTGTTATCAATTCTTGCTCAGATATTCGTGCTTTTGACACTACGATCCAGAGGAAGCGGAACTCACAAGCGGCCAAAGACTCAGATCCTGGACAACCGGTAAGTAAAGGGTCCGCCAATAGGGACGCTCGATTTTTGACAGCTCATGGCGGCCATGTTGTTTGTGGTAGAGTTGGCAAACGTAGTTGTTATTATTCAGTGTATCTTCACAAATCACCATGAACCAATTCAGCCGCGAGCAACATGTGCAAATCGTTAAAACTTATTACGAAAATCATTCATCGGTTCGAGCAACGTTCCGCGCGCTCCGCCAATTTTACGGTGCAATTGATCGTCCTGCTGAGTCGACTATCCGTCGTTTGATTAACAAATTCGAGGCAACCGGTTCGGTGAACAATCAGCCAACACCGACGCGTCGTCGAAACGTCCGATCTGCCCAGAATGTCGCCGCTGTGCGCGATAGTGTGCGTGAAAATCCGCGACAGTCAATTTCACGTCGCGCACAGGAACTCCGCCTTTCGGAAACATCACTTCGCCGAATCTTGCATCTGGATTTGGGCATGCATCCGTACAAGATCCAGCTGACACAAGAGCTCAAAATAAACGACCATAGACAGCGCCGTATCTTCGCTGATTGGGCTTTAGAGCAGTTGGAAGTCGACCCCGATTTTGGTCGCAAAATCATCTTCAGCGATGAGGCACATTTTTGGTTAAATGGGAATGTCAACAAGCAGAATTGCCGTTATTGGGCCGAGAACAATCCACAGGAGGTCCACCAGGTCGCAATGCACCCAGCAAAGGTAACTGTTTGGTGTGGATTTTGGGCCGGAGGCATCATCGGGCCGTATTTCTTCGAGAACGACGATGGTGTGTCCATCACGGTAAACGGCGAACGATACAGATCCATGATAACGAACTTTTTCTGGCATGAAATCGACAATATGGATGTCGAGGATATGTGGTTTCAGCAGGACGGCGCTACGAGCCACACAGCGCGCGCCACAATGGATCTTCTGCACGAGCGCTTCGGAGGAATGGTTATCTCGCGCGGAGGCGACATCAACTGGCCACCGAGATCGTGCGATTTAACCCCACTAGACTATTTCTTGTGGGGTTTTCTTAAATCACAGGTCTACGCAAATCAACCACAAAACACTGATGCCCTCAAAGTCAACATACGCCACGCCATCGATGAAATACAGCCCGATTTGTGCGCCAGAGTCATTGAAAATTGGACTTCTCGTATGCGCGCCACCCAGCGAAGCCGAGGTGGACATTTGACCGATATTATTTTCCATACATAATGCCTTCGAATACTCTTTCAAACAAAAAATAAGTTTCATTTATACCTCTCACACAACTTGCTTTATTTCATTTTAAAGATCGAGCGCGCTTATTGGCGGACCCTTTATAAGATACTCACGATCTTATGTTTCAGTACGACTGATGCGAGAAGAAGCAGACGACACCGAAGAAAAGAACAGGACCAAAGAAAACGGATGGAGAAGACACTAAAACAGCCCAATCCAGTGGACGGCGAGACCGACTGCCTTGCCAAAACACACACCCTTTCTTTACCTGGCGGAGCCAGCGAGCTGATAGCTGACCATCTCGCGAGCTCCGTTATCCTGAGCTAAAATGCTCATCCTCCCATACCAACCTGAATGCCGCCTAGCCGGGCTCTAGCAAGACTGGCGAGAGGCAGGAAGGGTCACTCAAACACCCGACACGACACCCTCTGGGGTAATACACACCGGCGAAGAAAGTCAAGAGCGCCAGAAGCAAGGCTCATCAGCCAGGACCGGGTGGGGCTGCGTAACTTCACGTGACACTGATCACATTTGTGGGGAGGGTCACGTGAAATGCTCGGCCTACCCCTTACGAGGCGGTCTCGGCCTACATATATATTAGGGGTAAAGAGCAATGCACCGAGAAAAAAAAACAATTGTGGTAACTGAAAACTCATTTGTAATAAATGAAAATCTCATTAACATAGGGGACAACTACGACGTTGCTTTATGATAACTACATTTGGTTTGCTGAAAGTGGGTATTTATCACAACTGTTCTAATATCTAAGTACTTGACTTTCTTTGTGGCAAATGGCATGTGGTAATTAACACTAACACCTTAGTTAGTTGCTGCAAAATGATAAATTTTGATGGTGACATTCCACATCAGTGATATTTACTGACTCTTCCAATTAAATCAACTATTACCGGAGTTGCTGCAAATGAACTTCACCAGTAGTTACGAATAAGTTCAGAAATCTTTCAAATGTATACTTCAGTTATAGCAACTGACTTATCTTAATTACTTTAACTTAATAATTAATTGTTCACTGTTGAATGAAAGAAAGAAGATTTATAAATATTATATTTTTGTTACCATACAAAGGTACTTATATTGCAAGTATACCAAACGGTATATATATGGTATATATATGTAGAAATGAAACTATATGCTATCAGAATTAAAATCCTTAGCTCAGAATTAAATCTAATCTAATATGTATTATATTACTCTAATATATTATATACAAAATAAATATCAAATACTTGTATTGCAGTAATACAAAAGTAAAGAATATAATAATTATCAAAATAAAAATGGCCTAATTGTTATACTTATACTGGAAGTATATTTAAGTAATGTAAAAATGAACCTATACTCAAAACACTCGAATATAAAATATAGAACAAAGATCTGATCAGTCATTGGTCCATTCATCCAGTCAGTCTGTTTCGCTATATAGCAATCCCCGCCAAACAAAACACAATAAACACAACTTACATAACCACAAAACACCACTGACCGTCCCTCACGACTCACGACGCAATATAAAAATTACAAAATGAGATGAGAAGCATGGCAGTAGAGATGGTTTAGCCGTAGCCTACCGGGAAAAGCCGAAGCGTGTAATATCGAACGAAAAGTGTTTATTGCAGCTCTGGGTAAACTGTGGCAACTATCTCTGTTAGTTGACTGAAAGTAGAAGATGCTGGAATAAATTAACAGAGCAGTTGATTCAAAAGCCCAAAGATACGACAACTCGTACTTTAATAGTAAATATCTAAAATCACTTGCACATGGTATTAATTAATTTTTTGAGTTTTGATAAATACACAGTCCAGTAGCAGCAAGTGTGTTCTTTTACGGGAATGATTTTACTTACGCCAATTAGCCCTCTCACTTACGCATTTTTTTAAAATATACAGCAACTAGAAAAGCAGTTCTCACAAATGTTTTTTTAAATGGGTAGGTCAGTTAGGTCATTTTTCAGTGTGGTGCCACTCGGCTCCTTCCTATCGAGGTCACATCTTTAGCCAAGAATATTGGCGCGCGCTTTTGCCAAATGTGAAGCAGCAGTGAATAGACAGAGTATCGCATTCCTTTGAAACGACAAATTCCGACACGGCGGCCATATTTACTCCATAATTAACGCTATAATAACTTGTAATGAAAATAGGCTCATATAAATAGTATTTTGAAACATGGCTCAAAGAGAATGATATTTTCAAATGGTAAGTAATGGAGAGTAATACGTTTAAGCTTTGCCGCGAGTATGTGATGGAGAAAAAATGGCGGACAAACAAACTGCACTATGGGTGCAAACAAGTAACAGTTCATTCTATGTGGTTCCTTTATCAAAAATCGCAGTGCCGTTCGCAAAACCTGTTACCTAACTCCCCTTCACTTGGCAGAGAGAACAAACCATTGATATAAACGTTAAATAAAATGGGGCCTGATACCGTAGCTTGGGGCACTCCGTACTCTATACTTTTAGGCTCATTCAAAGTCGCAGCTTAGCGTTAGATCGAGTACCGCATCCACTGCTCTGGGCGAGAATGTTTTGATTTTGTTTGTTTGTGATGTCTAATGACTTTCTTACGCCATCTTAGTAGAGGTTTCAACGACAAAAAATCATGAAATTTTCTATCCTGAAATTTTCAAAAATCAAATATTTGTTAGTCAACTTGTTGATTAAATTCATTTTCCCCAAGTATATTCACATAAAATCAAAAATAAATATTTCGCTTAAAAACATTACAGGTTATTTGAAACATAAAAATGTACATTTTCGCCAAAATTGCATTAAGATCGATTCATTTTTGTGGGATAAAAATAAAAAAACCAAAAATTTATTGAAAATTGTTTTAAGCGGTTTTATCAATAGTTTTGAGGTTACCTATGTTGAAAAATAAGTTATAATCTCAATTATCTACAACATTTGTATGGTTATTTGTTGGGGTCCAATTGATTCTTTTCTAATTTATATACCATTAATCCCAAATTTTCGTAGCATCCATATACTGCTATAAATTTTCCAGATTTGTTGCGGTTCGGCACGGCACTAATGGTGCAAACATGTAACAGTTCTTTAGTATATTCAGAAGTTAAACAATTTGTACGCTCTCTTGTTGAAGTACATTGTTGAAATACAACGAAACGAGTAACCATTTTGTATGACGGTCGCTGGGGTTAATTTAATACTTTTATTATTATTTCAAGTGAGAGTGTGTGGGTGGGTTTCGTGAATATACATAGAAATGTGCTTTTTATACGTATAAAAAATTGTGAAATAATAAACAGGAGTAACAGTCTATAAGAATTAGATGATTCATACATATCTATTTAATCTATTATATTATTATGTAGTTAGGACTTTTGTCAAACTCTTTTCATGAAATAGCGAGGCAAGTACTAAAGTGTTTAGTGTAGACATAATAATAATTGATTATGTTAAATATGTCTAAAAAGAGGGTACATAATAAAAACTACTGATTTCCATTCTGCCATTCCAGAAAAAATAATAATAGATGCATATATTTTCATTCCTTTCCAAAGAAAAGCACTAACAGTCTTGGTGTATTGGAAAAACAAGATAAGAGAGCAGCGTGGGGGAAGATTTTACTCATGGGTAAACATGTAACCTCAACAATGCGTGTATGTTCATTACGTTTCAAACAAGAAGACTTGGAAAGATCTTGGAAAAGGTAACGGCAGAGATATAGATCTATATCTCTGACTCATGCACATAGCATAACGCATAACCTATATTTTTAAGACTTGTTGCTTGTGCCCGTGTTGGTTCTGTTTTTCTGTGTTGACTTCTGTTTATTCAAATAGTGTGTCTTAAAATATTGGTGTTGTGCTTTATTATATTTCTTTTTCCCTAACAATGTGTTGCGTAACTATCAGTATAAACTTGTTTACTACCATCTAGGTAAATTACAACCAAATATACTAAAACACGAATCTATTAGTCTATTTATTGCCAACATAATTTTGCAGGAAAAAAAGGTTACTAAAAATAGAATGTCAAATATCGAAATAGATTTTCTATTACTGGATAGGGCTGGAACCTTTGATGTAACTGTAACACTCGGAGTAGTTTCCACAAACACCAAAACACTTTCACTTCGCTCGACGCGCGTTTCGCCAACCAAGTTGGCATCATCCGGAGACGATTAAAACTAATCTTAAACTACAAAATCTATCATATTTATACTATTTTCATGGTGACGTCACTAATGATATCACCGTGAAATTTACGCGTGACTAATCACGCTTCAATGATCGGTTGCTAAGCAACACGTAAAGCGGGCTATACGGTATAGGTTCCTTGTCGCTATTCATACTACTATTATATTTTACAATTTCTATGCTCTCAAATGCATCCAACTGTCTATTATTGGTCACATTTCTAACTAATCTTAAATTACTAATATCTATTCTATGATTGTTGTCAAAAGCATGTTGTGCAACACTAGACTTATCTGTTCTTCCATATTTTAGATGAGCTCTTTAAATCTGGTGTTAATTGATCGTCTCGTTTGTCCAACATATTTTCGATCACAATCATTACAACTAATTTCGTAAATCCCAGACCTTTCATTTGGAACAATTTTATCCTTTGGATTGTCTAAAAGTTGTTGTAATTTGTTGCTCGACGAATGAATCGCTGTTATACCCACGTTTTTGAAAACCTTACTCAAACCACGAGTAAACCGGGGTTCGTACGGAATGGATACATATTTTGGAGCCTCTATATCCTTTTGAAAGGTCGTAGAATTACGAAGTGTGTCCTTAAATTTACGCTTCCTAATTAGTTTTTCAACTATATCTCTAGGATAACCATTACTCAAAGCTATATCTTTAATTAATATTTTTTCTTTTTCAAACCTCTCATTACTGAGAGGGAAACTTAGTAAACGATGGACAAGAAAATTAAAACTTGCCATTTTATGTTGATAGCAGTGGTGAGAGTCATTAGGGATATATCGTACTGGTATCTTTTCTATATATATCAAATTCTAACCTATTGTCACTATTTTTAATTACTAATACATCTAAAAATGGAAGTTTTCCATTATTTCCTTGGAGCATGACTTTCTATTTTCTACGTTATTCATTATATTTTTAGAAATTTGGTTCCTGCAAGCCACTCTAACGAGACCCTTGGATGAATCAGGCAGATATTGAATTGAACTTTTAATCCCTGCCACGACATCATCCAAAATCTTATCAGAAGGGGCTACAGCAAAGTTTAAACCCTTGTTTAGAAGGTCAAGTTCTTCTTTATCAAAAGACTATGACGAGTGATGTTCCACAATGTTAACGACCTTCCGAGGAACATTTTTTGGTACATTAGTAGTCAATTTTTTAAATTTTTTATTTTGTGAAGACAGATTTTCTATCGTTAAATTTACATTATCTATAGGTATCATTGGTTCAGAGACTTCACATATATCATAAATCATTAGTTACGTTGTAAGGATAGTAATCTGAAATTTGAATGAAACCATAGCCTATTAGTGTAGCTACTGAACGGTAGAGGGCGCTGTATGTATTTTTTGAGGTATGTATTGGCATTGACCAGAGATGTGGAGAGGAAAGAGAATAAGTGAGCGAACTGCCTAATATCGGGGGCCGCCATTTTTCCTGTGATTTGTTTACGTTGTATTCGTGTCGTGACACTCCGATAGATAATATATCCAAATATTTTGTACTTACGACAACTACTCGTAATGTGGTAACCGTCTGCAATTGAACACCCTCTCACAGCAGCACAAGATATATCGGAAACGTGAAATAGCAATAAATGAACAGACAAAATGAATTATTTTGTTACTGTAATTATGATACTATCACAGGAATACAATATAAACAAACCACAGAAACTTCTAATTTGTCTGTGATTTGAGAATTAACCTTCAAAATGGCGGCCCCCTTAGCGTCGTAAAATTTTAGGTTGGGCAGTTGTCTATACCCTGGTACCGAAATAGTGTGGAGTGATTCATCACCAGCATATGGACGGCTCAGGGAGATGAGGTGCGAAGGGAACGAAATTCCATAGGCGAATCATTTTTTTTGCAGTGGGTTCCTCATCTGTAATTGCACAAAACACACTATTCTCACATACTTTTGTCAATGAAGCGCATATATCAACTGCCTCAGTTTTAGTGATTCCAGAATACCGTTCTAATATTCCTTCGTATACATTTTTCATCATTTTCACTTCTCCTCCTGTCAAATTCGGTCGCTTACGATTGGAATTATGGTTTTAGAACCACTACTACTTGCATTCGTCGCTTCCATCGCATAAAAACACTAAACACGCGCGTATAACACAATATTATAATTAATTTATATCGCGAATCAACGGTACATAAGACACAATGAAGCGCCACTGTCGCGCCAAAACATACATGCATGAAACACCGCATGCGTCAATATATCCAAGAAAATCCGGCGTCTTTACCTTTGACCAATGAAATTTAATTTAATTTAGAACCGCCTAAAACTCACCAATAAGAGCGGTAGACCCGGTTACTAATGAGTTCTGCCCACCATTTCTATCGAGTGTATACAAATTTGCACACTAAAAAATTCTGTGATCCATTGCAAATAGGCAGACCGTTCAATTGTGATGGTGGTGTGATATTATGTATGAGTCACTCCACACTATTTAGGAACCAGGGTATAAGGCCTAAGCTCATTCTCTTCCCTCTCCATATCTCTGATTTGGACGTACTTTGTGTCTTTTGTACGTAATGACATTAGAAAAGTAAATATTAGATAGATTGTAAATATCTGCGATATAATACTAATACGAGTACTTACTACCTGCAATTGAATAACTTTTCTTTACTAGAAACCTGTAGATTATTAAAATTGAACATTGAACCGTTAAACACTTACCTAGGTACTTCGATGTAAGATAAAACGATGTAACAAAAAAACTATTAGGTACATGTAATGCTTTATATATACCTATTATATAATAAATATAATTTCTCCTATAAACAATTTTTTCACAAGAAATTTAGAACAGATCAATATGACTAAATTTAAGTAGGTAATTAGTAATTAGGTACTACACTCAATATAGGACGTTCCACACATTAATTTTATTTAGTTTCATCAAAATAAAAAATTTTGAAATCAGGAGAGTGGGTATTCAAGATTTTAATGAAATAAAAATATCAGAATGAACGAATCAACTAAAATTCATTTTAATGGTAACTAGAGAAAGTATTTAATGAAACAAGTTTTTTTAATGCGTAAAGTAATAAATATTTCATGTGTTTTGGCTATTCAGTTCATATTTAAAAATGATTAATGTTACAATAGGTAAGTATAGTAAGTATTTATTTGTTGTTTAATATTCATAATTATATTTTAAGAAAGTTAATCGTTACTGTGATTTTTGTCTGTGATAATGCAATAGACTACCGTATAGTGGGTATATACGGAACACAGGTGGTGATATGAAATCTTTGGACAATTTTATAAATTTTCGCGGGCTTATAGCCACTTGTGGTCGATAAAATAAATTTTTAAAAAGAAAGGTAATCTGTCAAATAAATGCAGGTGGTGGTTGTGTTGCTATTGGCATGGTTTAGGTAAGTTTAATATTTTAAAAAACCTGAAAATTTTATACCACTAAAAGTGTGATCTGTATCTCAGTTATTATTTGAGATAAACATATGCTCCAATGGAATTAATATTAGTATCTACATATCTAGGAAGGAATGTATGAGGAAAAGAACAATGTATACGCGCAATTACAGAAGAAATAGTCAAGCAGAAAGTACGCAGCTCTGGGAGGAATACAAACAATCCAAGAAAGAACTCAGAATTAGAATTCGGAAAGCAAAGACAAAGAGCTGGAAAGAGCTCTGTGATAATGTAGACTGTGATATCTGGGGGGATGGCTACAAGATCGTCATGAAAAGGATGTTCGGCTATCCACCCAGACAACAAATGGCCATGGAGACAGTGGAAAAGGTGATCGATCACCTCTTTCCTGTCCATGTGCAAGTGATATTTGACTGTGATAGAAATGTGATATTTACACCATTTAGGATAGGGGAATTACAAAGGGCGGCCGGCAAATTGAAAGAAAGAAAAGCCCCGGGACCAGGAAACATTCCACCGGAAATTGTAAAGGAGATAGCCCAATTCAAACCAGAATATACCCTTGCGGTATATAATAATCTGGCGGATCAGTTCACGTTCCCAGCAGAATGGAAAAAGGCTCGGCTCGTCCTCATACGGAAGGGTGACAAACCGATCCAAAATCCCTCAACGCACAGACCGATCTGCCTTCTCAGCTCATCCTTGCCAGATTAAACAATGAATTGGAGCGAACGGGTGGCTTATCCGACCGTCAATATGACTTTAGAGAAGGACGACAAACATCAGACGCCATAGAACAAGTAGACTGAGTACCGCCCGGGAAGCCGAGGCAAACCTCCCATCGCTATAGAAAATTGTGTGCCAGAATAACAATAGACATTAGAAATGTGTTCAACAGCGCATCCTGGCAAAGGATACTCGATGAGCTCAGGAGGAGGAAGGTGGAAGAAAGCCTCATCAACCTGATAGCGTCCTATCTCTCAGAAAGAGAAATCATTCTCGAGGCAGAGAACTCGGCTAAAATAAGGTCAGTCAACAGCGGAGTTCCACAGGGCTCGGTACTGGGACCAACTCTATGGAATATCCTAAATGACGGACTCCTAAGACTCGAGCAACCAGAGGGGGTAAAACTGATAGCTTTCGCAGACGACGTTGCAATCACGGTGGTAGTTCAAGGAGAAATTAACCTAATGAACACGGCCGAGGTAGCATTATTAAAAGTCTCAAACTGGTTGAAATTGAAAGGGCTCCAGCTAGCACCGGAAAAAACGGAGGCAGCCATCCTCACAACGAGGAGGAAACTAACCCCAATAAGGTTCAACGTGCAGCGTGTATCCGTGACCCCTGCCAGGACAATAAAGTACTTGGGAGTGTGGTTGGACACCAAACTGACATTCACTGAGCACGTCAATAAGACTATACAGAAGGCGGAGAAGACAACAAGGGCATTGGCCAGCCTCATGCCGCGTATAGGCGGACCCAGAGCGATGAAGAGAATATTGCTGGCCAGCGTGATCCACTCCCAAGTACTATATGCATCTCCCGTCTGGCACTCAGTAACGAACAACCAGAAAAACTGTAGAAAGCTAGCGAGTCTGCAACGCAAGGTCAACATTAGAATATGTTCGGCATACAGGACTATCTCAACGGAAGCGGTAGGGGTGATAGCAGGAGTCCCGCCTATCAAGCTGATGATAACAGAACGTCGCGAAAAGTACACCGGGACAGATGGAGGGACAGCGAGGAGAAATCTACTAAGACGAGCGGGCGAATGGCAAGGCGAATGGGATGTAGCAATACACGGGAGGTGGACCCATCGACTAATACCTAATATACAGATGTGGATCGATCGGCCCCATGGAGAAGTAGACTATTTCCTGACGCAAGCCCTCTCTGGCCACGGTTGCTTTAGAAAATACCTGTATGACCGGCATAGGGCGAACACGGCCAGTTGCAAGTACTGTGGAGACGTTGATGGCGTGGAGAACACTCTATTTATATGTCCAAGATGGAACGACGCCAGAAGAAGATACACGGAAAATACAGGTGCACTATTTACCGAGGAAAATGTAAGATATGATCTTGTAACAAGCGAAGAAACAGTGGAGCGCGTATACAGAACGATTAGGGACATTATAGATAAGAAAGAAAAGGAAGACAGAAACAACGCCGGAAGGGATTAAGGACGGCTCGCTCACCGAAGTCATGCTAACGAGGTACCAGTGAGCAGAGCGAGATGGAGGAGGAGTGATTTTAGTCGGTAAGAATCCGACACTCCCGACGATCGGGGTCTTATGTAAGATTTCCACTCCTCCTCGCAAAAAAAAAAAAAGTATCTACATATCTACATACCCTCATGTTAAAACTTATTATAATATAAGTACTCAATAGTTTTCTGTAATAACGCGAAAGTAGCAATAACAAACTACATTTTCAGAATACAAAGAATATCTATTTTTTTAGGAAATGTTTTTAAATTGTATTGTTTATATTTTGATACCAATAAAAAACGTTAAAAACAATTATTTTGTTTCATTTTAATTTCATAAGTTTGTCTTCATAAAAATAGAAAATTTGTTCCCTGCATATGTTTTTCATTACCTACCTATTTACTTTTGAACCGCCGGAAGGTTAGATAGGTAGATATACTTATCAGAAACTTAAAATATTTGCCCTTCAGTTGTTATGCCAAAACTGGCAAGAGAAAAACGTAAAGAGATCTCGTCAGGCATTTATGGAAGGATGGTCTACAGGCTTGAAGATACTCACTGGAAAATGACGTCGTTTAATAATAGTGTATATTGATAGTGAATGTGGTTTTGTAAATGACGGTCTTTTAACCCTCGAATCCAAGAAAACAGGCGATTAACATGAATACATGAAATCCACCGTTTTCGAGGATTGGTTCAAAGGAATTCTGGACAAGCTACAACCTAGATCTGTTATAGTGATGGATAATACGCTTCTTATCATTCTCGTAGAACAGAACAGCCGCCCACAACTGCATGGCGGAAAGGGCAAATTAAAAACTGGTTGGAACAAAGAAACATCGAACACGATGATTCACTACTTAAAGCTGAATTGTTGACACTGGCCAGGCAACATGTTCCAGCTTTCAAGAAGTATGTAGTGGATGAAATGGCCAAAGCAAGAGGAATTGAGGTAATCGATTGCTTCCATATCACTGGTAACTGAACCCAGTTGAGCTTATCTGGGCGCAAATAAAAGGGAAAGTTGCTAGAGAAACATTTAAGTTAGCTGATATGAAAAAATTTTTCAATGGTGCAATCAAAGAAGTAAATGCGGCCAACTGGATAAAATGCATAGACCATGTGAAGAAGGTGAAATCAAGAATGTGGGATCTCGATATTATGATGGATACTCCGGATACTCCCGTTAAACCAGTCATAATAAATGTAAATGCAGACAGTAGTGAAAGTGACTTATTTTCAGATAGCAAATAGTGAATTTCTGTTGGGAGTTTTTGTGAAAAGTGGTACTAATAAGTGACAGTGAAAAATACCAATGTGAGTGTAACTATATGTGCAAATAATAACATATCCCGCAAATTGGTGAGTTAATTTGTTATACATTTTTCTAACAGTCTATGCTATTAATAAGTAACCTAACCACGTTCTATCCTGGCGCTGTTACCTCCCCGTGGTCCTTGCTGGGCAATAGCAATTTAATTTTATTCTTTTATTTTA
>CAXKVY010002725.1:0-34750 GCA_964058915.1 Tetropium fuscum
CACGATCTCGGTGGCCAGTTGATGTCGCCTCCGCGCGAGATAACCATTCCTCCGAAGCGCTCGTGCAGAAGATCCATTGTGGCGCGCGCTGTGTGGCTCGTAGCGCCGTCCTGCTGAAACCACATATCCTCGACATCCATATTGTCGATTTCATGACAGAAAATGTTCGTTATCATGGATCTGTATCGTTCGCCGTTTACCGTGATGGACACACCATCGTCGTTCTCGAAGAAATACGGCCCGATGATGCTTCCGGCCCAAAATCCACACCAAACAGTTACCTTTGCTGGGTGCATTGCGACCTGGTGGACCTCCTGTGGATTGTTCTCGGCCCAATAACGGCAATTCTGCTTGTTGACATTCCCATTTAACCAAAAATGTGCCTCATCGCTGAAGATGACTTTGCGACCAAAATCGGGGTCGACTTCCAACTGCTCTAAAGCCCAATCAGCGAAGATACGGCGCTGTCTATGGTCGTTTATTTTGAGCTCTTGTGTCAGCTGGATCTTGTACGGATGCATGCCCAAATCCAGATGCAAGATTCGGCGAAGTGATGTTTCCGAAAGGCGGAGTTCCTGTGCGCGACGTGAAATTGACTGTCGCGGATTTTCACGCACACTATCGCGCACAGCGGCGACATTCTGGGCAGATCGGACGTTTCGACGACGCGTCGGTGTTGGCTGATTGTTCACCGAACCGGTTGCCTCGAATTTGTTAATCAAACGACGGATAGTCGACTCAGCAGGACGATCAATTCCACCGTAAAATTGGCGGAGCGCGCGGAACGTTGCTCGAACCGATGAATGATTTTCGTAATAAGTTTTAACGATTTGCACATGTTGCTCGCGGCTGAATTGGTTCATGGTGATTTGTGAAGATACACTGAATAATAACAACTACGTTTGCCAACTCTACCACAAACAACATGGCCGCCATGAGCTGTCAAAGATCGAGCGTCCCTATTGGCGGACCCTTTATATATATATATATATATATATATATATATATATATATATATATATATATATATATATATATATATATATATATATATTATTACGTCAACATGCGCAACTCGTGCAAAATGATTTTTCACCTTTGAAGAGTCCGTCATTATTAGGTACTAAATTTACTTTCACTGAAAATCATTTAATCCATGCTTCTCGCTTAATTACCTAGTCTAAAACAATCTTAAATCTGATTTGGGAGCCTTAAAGTAAATTTATTTTATCTAATTTCCCTTTTAACGCTATCTGTAGGTAAATAGAATTATCAGAGTTTTGTCTCGACGCTCCGCTCGACTAAATAATACACCCTCACTGCTATCTATCTATCTATCTATCTATCTATATATATATATATATATATATATATATATATATATATATATATATATATATATATATATATATATATATATATATATATATATATATATATATATATATATGAATGATGAATAATAAGGAAGACACACTTACCAGTTGTATATCTGGACATATATAGGGAAACGAACTCTTTAGAAGTTGTACAAGTGCTTTCACCTTCATTGATCTTCAGAGTGATGCACAATTTGTTTTATTGATCATTTATACTGGAATTTAAAACATTAATACTTCTAGTTGAAGTCTTAATACTTGACTTAATAATTTCTACTTGAATTTAAAATATTAATACTTCTAGTTGAAATATTAATATTTTAAACTCAACTATAAATGATCAATAAAACAAATCGTACATCACTCTGAAGATCCTCAATGAAGATGAAACAACTTGTACAACTTGTCTAAGTGGTTCGTTTCCTTATATCTTCCCTTGTAGTTGGTCGATCTTGAAACACTAAATCTTTCACCTTACCCCAATGACAAAAATCTAGACAGGATTTTTGTGATTGGGGGTAGTATCAGGTGACCTAGCGGGCCATGAAAATAAACTGCCTCTTCCAATCCACTTGTGAGAAAATGTTGTGACCAGATATTTTACAACATGAATTTTTTTCTTTGGTGTAGGATGAAAGATTTTATGTTTCAAGAACGACCAACTACAAGGGAAGATATGGATTTTAGAATAGAAAATGCAATCCACAGTATATCCGCTGCGGAAGTGGATTCTGCCGGGCAAGTAACACGCGATGGACTTGATGGCGTTGTATAGAGAATTATGGCAAGTATCTGTGCCAACATCTGGGTACTCATTACAAATGGTTCGTGAACAAATATTGAATGGGTTCATCAGGCCAGTTGAAAACAAATCTTACATGGTTTTTAAAAATAATTGATAAATAACTGTTTCTAGCTTTATCCTTACTCATTTTCACAGTTTCTGACCACTATGAGTAATCGGTATAACTTTTTTAAATACTTTTTTAATGTAAAAATATATTTTTATCAATATTTTCCGAACATCGGTATATTTGCGAACTTTGGTAATGAATGTCTATTTTAACCGGATTATATGTTTTTGGAAAAATGTGGCTTATTGCGCTTTTATGGAAAAAATACTACATGCAAAAATAAATATATTTATTAAAACAATTATGACAAAATTTTGTTGATAAATAATATATGAATATCCTGCGTGAATGTTCCTTTTTGGATTAAAGCTTAAATACGAAACTAATCCATCATTTGTAAATAACTAACCAACTACCTCTGACAAAAGTATGTTCATGCAGTGTGTTGACATGTACTCGCAGTGCCAACAAAGTTTTTTATAATCGCCCATTATACGGGTAACACTACACAGAATATAAAGGCTTTTTATGGCTTAGGACTGCCGAACGAAGCTTTCTAACTTATTTCCAATGAAAACCTCGGTAAAAGCGATTATATCCAGTGACCAGGCTACTAATGATGACTCTGTTTTATGAGTTACGCCTGTCGCCTAGGCCTCTCACGGTTCTGTAACGGTTAATGCATGTGTGCCTCCGGGACTAACGACTACTGCAAAAACAGGCTGGTAATGGAATATTGACTCTACGGCTTTCCGGTGCCTACTTATTCAGCTGTCGCAGATACGACTGCGCTAAAGTGGAACAATGTTAATTATGCAGTGTTGCTCTGTACACACCCTTTGTTGACCTAAATGGATGTATGCCCATGACACGTGCAATGTGCGTTAATCAAATATCATACATGCGGCAACCAGTTTCACCAATTTTACAGAAAACCCTTTTAAAAACTTCTTACAAAAGAACCTACCGGACAAACCGGTTGCCCCGAATAAATGTTTTTGGAACATAAAACATCATTTTCTGAAACATAACGTTATTGGAAATATACGAATGACGTGATGGAATGGAGGTACGCAAAATTTTTGACATGAAGCAGATCTGTCTTGGTGGTATAGAGTTTCTGCCCAAGTCCGCCAAAGCGGCTCAATAGTATTGCACTTGCTAGGGCAAAAGACGGTAGTCTACCAAGGCACTAAATGTACCTATTTAATTAGTCAAAAAATAGTTTCAAAATAATGATAAAATAGATAAAAATAAAATAAAATTAATAAAAATTAAATAGAATTTAGTTATATGCCATTATTTTGTAGGAGGGACGCCACTAAACTAATAGAAATATAGAAATTGGAATATTGTTTTCTTTCCGGTACCTGCATTATTATTTTGCAATATCGTCCTTTTAACAATAAAATGCATATATTTCGTTGCAAAACCACAGGCTTTTAAGAAAATTTAGGGACAAAAACTTATATTAAAATCAGCACTATAATACTAGGTAGTGCCTGAAACTAATTTGATTATCAGATCTCATGTAGCTTTCTAATTATTTATAAAGCGTCTTCGTTTAACACGTTAACGGCCATCCGCGGCATATGCCGTCAGAAGTCAGAGGGCTATTATTGCAAATTAGTTATGCACAAAAAATATGGGTGTCACTTCAAACAGACGCATTTATGTCTTAGTTAAGTTTTAAGATCGAAAGGGACATAAGAACTTCTTGTATGCGGTAATTTTTTATCGTGTAAAAAAAATAGTCATATGACGTCATGTCCCATCAAAACCAAATTGTTTTTTCAGATCACTGACGTCAAATGCCGCCTGCATATTTTCTAAAATAAAATAGCGATTTTATACGGATATAGTCTATTATTACTGACCATAATCTGCAAAGATATAAATCTAATAATAATAAGAATAATATGAGAAAAGAGACTAATTATTAGGCATGCCATGTGTCAAAACACGTCCCAACATATAATGGAGGACTACCAATACACTTCTTGCATTGCCATGGTGTTTCTTTTCTTTTTTTTTCTCGATAGAACATTGTCTACATGTTTTACAATATATCCCTTTTCTCTTCGAACTGTCTAGCATAGGAATAGTTTCCAAAATGTGGGTCATTGCCATCTCGCTCAGTTGCTTTTTCTCTGGTTTTTACTGGCACCTCTGCTACGAATTCCCTACTATATTTTTTCCTGCTACTCCTAGTAATTTTCCTATTACCTCTCGAAAATATAAAAATGTCTGTTTTTTGTCTAAATTATATTTATAAATATGGAAAGAATTCCAATATCCAATATCCAATATCCATGCCAATATCCAACAAGTGAAATATTACTTTTTTGTACTATCTAATGCCCAAATTTAAAACAATTACTAAAATGGGTGTCCGTCAACTTGTTAATATACAAACTAGAGCAAAAAATTGTGCGACATTTTACAAAGAAAACCCGTACTAATTAGGTACTACAGAAGCGGTAAATCACATCACTATTCAATACAAAAGGATATTTAGTGTAAAATTGTATATCCCCACAATTTCTTGTGAATAGAACTAGGGTCTCCAGTCCGCGTATCGGTCGATATCCCTCTTCAACTCATATAAATCCCATTTCTCTTCTCGTTCACTTAGAAGACACCTGCATGAACAAGCCGGCGATTTACTGCGCAACCAAGGTGAGGTGACTTCAAGATGTCTTATTATGTCATATTCATCTTATGTCATATTATGTCTTATCAGTAGCACTCTTCACAAAAACCTATAAATAAATTATATATATGCATGTGCCACCACCCTACAGATATCTTTCAGGCGATACCAACAGATGAAACGTTCGCTCGGAAAAAATAAAAACAAATACACTTGCAGTTCGCATCCATTTTCAATTTGTTTTTGATATATTATAAATTAAATTGAGTTAACATTATTGTTCATTATTTTATTTCCTATATTAGGATAATTGCGCGCGCCACTGAGCACCGCATTACATTATTTTGCATGTCAAACGAAAGCACTATAGTTAACTCAAATAAATGCATCTATTTGCCTCTCAGTCTACAAAATCCCAGCCTTAATGAGATGTACCCGTCAGAAGTAATTCATATTCGTATAAGAGACTTCTCTTTGATTGGATCTGCCGACTGCTCAAGATATCGGTTTATTGCATCGGATTATTGCCTCGTCCTAAGTAAACAAGTAGCAGCAACCACACACACATGTAGATATAATGTTCATTACTTTAAAATAAAGCTCCTATTTTACTAATTGTTATTATTTCTCAAATAACTCATAAGAAAAATGGATTAAGTATTTTTAAAATTACCTTAAAAAATAATTTTGTGAAATGCGTAAACAAGGGGAATCCAACCCTGGCTGCTATTTGGAGCAAATAAGTTTTTATACGCCTATGAATTATTTCTAGCGGATATTATACCTATATCTTTAAACATCACTCAAATAATAATAATTATTGGTATTCATTGTTATATTCTGCAAGCAAATCTGGGATTTATTTCCTTTAATCTAATTTTCTTCCAGTATGGTTTAATCAAATGTCTGCTACCTTCTCGCATTTTACAGCAAAGTCAGAATTAAGAAACAATAATATCCGAAGCGAAGAATATAATAATGTAGGTTGTTGTATGAAAGAAGCCGAGCCACGAGATACAAAAAGCCAGCCACTCAAATCTTCCGAACACGAATAATGCAGAATACAAAGAATCCGAACTCAAATGAAGCGTACACAATGAATCCTCCTTTCCCGTACTGACAAAAAATAATAAAATCTTTTTTCTGCGTGCACTGCGTTGTTCTTGTCAGTCCGTGCGACATCACGCTCATGGTTTATTGTTAGTTTTTCAGGCGTTCCTACGGTTTCCTGCTTTCCTTAAGTTTCCCGAAGAGAAAGTGCCTCGCGCTAATACTTTCGCCAAACTTAAAGAGGGCGGTATGATTTCCCCCGACTGTTTCCCTTACAATTGTTCCTGCTTTATTTGGCTGCTCGTATCACATCTAGATTTTCCTAATGAAATTTTTAAGGAAAACATTAAATTATGTTACATCCTATGCTGCAGATTGTCTATCTAACCGGAATATTTTGTGATTATTAACTTTTCATATTATTATAACTGTGTCCATTAAAATTTTATTTGTTTACTTTTTGAAATATGGTTAAGGCGAGGGGTTATTCATCTAAAAAATGTGTACACCGGATTCAGTTCTAACGTCTGACTAATGAATAATATTGGATAAAGATATTCAGGTGTTCCATTTGTTCTTAAAACGTCAATTATATTTAATTAAGTTCTGCTTAATTAAGTTCTCGTTAAGTTCTGCACAAAAATAGGCATTACTTGTGACAAATGCTTCCATTTTACAGGCCTATCTCTATTTATTCAAGATATCCACGCCCTAAAGAAAAAGAGCAGTCCAAATTTTTAATGTAAAATGTAAAATTAAAAGAAAAATGTTTGCACTTGATTTTGATCCAGGCCTGAGCCCACTCCTCTCCGTTCTCCTGCTGCATAGTAATAAACATTGAAGCCCCTAGCTCCCTCCTAATTATCGGATTTTGATATAGTTTGATATAGTTGGCCATATTTAGGTAAAATTTTAATCCAAAAATATTTTCGGCCCAGCGCTTTAAAGAATATTTTGTCTACTTTTCTTCCTATAAAGCAATGCCTATACCTATCTCTGACTCAAAAAAAGTTACGGGAAAAAAAGGCAAAGGAAATTTTTACCTTTTTCTTCTTTTTGTTTCAACATTTACAGCATATATTTTTTTAATTTGTTTTCTATATTACATAGTCAATAGCCTAATTAATATTAGGTACAGACGAACTAAAAAAACAACTTTTTTTTGAAAATTCACGTGGCGCTTAGTTAAAGCCCTGTGCAAATCTCATGCATAAATGATGACTAAATTTGTTTTAGCTTTCTTTTGTTAAAGGGCATGTATTTTAATATCAGAGTATAAAAAAAGACGAAAAGACATGACCGGAAACACCCCAGTGGGCAAGTACCCGCATTTCTTTGTTGCTGCATGAAATCGGAGAAAAAAAACAAAATCACTAAAACCCTTGTGTATTTACTTTTATATAGATATTGCGGTTTTTTTGTAACCTTAAAATCCCCTGTTTTAAGTTGTATATTATTATCGTGTGCATACACTAAGTTGGTATGACTTTTTACTATTGACGTGCTTCAAATGTAACGAAAACATAATGTCAAATATTTCTTTCTTTATTTATTTCTTTCCTTATTTAATTTTCTTTCTTTCTTTCTTCCTTTTTTCTTTCTTTATTTGATAACTCTAACTTTTCTTTCTTTAACTTTTCTTTCATTTACATTGTTACAAAGAGAGTTAAATTAATCTCCTGATCTGCTGAAGTCACATTATAAATTAAAGGTTGTCATGGACTACTAAGATGGATCCTCCACCTATATAGTATTTAGATATATCATGCACTAAAACATGCTCTAGATGTTCTATTTAATTATCTCCTATGTTAATTTAACATCAAAAGCGATTTTAATGCAATTTCAGATTTCACGGTATTAATTATCTCTTAATATAGGTAATATAGTCAATTAGACAGACAGCCCTAATTCTATATAAAAGCCGTAAGAACGCACGATGATGGAATCAATCAATCCCAATCTAATTATTTCCATTCAAAGAGACCATATACTGGCACATGTGGAATCTGATTGAATGCAACAATGCCATTGTGCCTGGGACAAATCCCCCAGTGACCCTGTCCCTAAATAGAACCCATTCCAGAGTCCATATACTTCCATTCGGTACCCAATTACTGCGGCAGGTCCATTTATATCGTTATCTAACGAATGAAAAAAGCTTCGCTTGCAGTGTGTAGGTATATGCATATTGAGGAAGATTGTTTTATGTGTACGACGAAAGCGAAAATAAATGATTTTCACAGGTAATTTCCCTAGTGCTTGAATTATCACTTATAATCTCCCTAGAACTTGATTTATTTCCCAACAATTTGTCGAGGTGCGATTTTTTTGGAAATGTTTGGAACGGAGAGTAATTCAAATTCGCGGGAGCTTCGGTAAGAAAATTTTATATCAAAAATTTTTTAAAATAGTAAAATAAAATTTTTAAGTCAAAGGCGTAGAACGTTTTATTTGAGGTACAAATCATGACGCGTTTTCGAAAAACGCTAGAGGTCATAAAAATCAAAATCAACGATATGGAAACAAGTTTTGGCATTTTGTGAAAAAGCAAAAATTCAAAATTTAAGGATCATCTGTAGTAAGAACATCTATAGTAGGGACATATGTAGTAGATCTGGCTAGAATTTTAGAAGATTGAGGATATAATATGAAGAAAGGACACTAAGGAACTGTTGTGAAAGTAGGGTATTATTATTTATTTTAAGCCAGAGAATTCATGCTTTTTATAGGAATAAAAAATATTTTACAAATATGGGGTGACAACGAGGGTATGGTTGCAGCGCAAATTCTTTCACATTATTTCACGAGAACTGGCTTGGACAGGTAGGGAAGGGATTATAGATAGCTATATAAAGTGGAGCATTTCGCTAAAGAAATAGATCACCAAATAAATGTTACAGGAAAAATTGAGTAATTCCGTTTTGTACAAGTTGTACAAGTTTCTCACCTTCATTGAGGATCTTCAGAGTGCTGTACGCCTTGTTTCATTGATCATTTATAATTGACTTTAAAATATTAATACCTCAACACTTTCAGTGACAATTTGTGACATTAGTTTTGAAGGAACTGAAATTCACAGGAAACGCAACCCATTCTACTATTTATATTTGTACTATTTGAAGCTATTATATATAAAAGCATTAGGCATACCTACAGTTATCCAGAAGAAATTTTTTTTTCGAATTTTCGAAATAACAATTAATTCATAAGATCTAACAAATAATTTCAGTTTTGACTAAGCAAGCAATTTCTCTATCACTCCCTCTTTAAATGCTTCAGAAATCTATTGTATATGTAATTCAATATTTTTTAGAGCATTTCGCTAAAGAAATAGATCACCAAATAAATGTCACAGGAAAAATTGAGTAATTCCGTTTTGTACAAGTTGTACAAGTTTCTCACCTTCATTGAGGATCTTCAGAGTGATGTACGCCTTGTTTCATTGATCATTTATAATTGACTTTAAAATATTAATACCTCAACACTTTCAGTGACAATTTGTGACATTAGTTTTGAAGGAACTGAAATTCACAGGAAACGCAACCCATTCTACTATTTATATTTGTACTATTTGAAGCTATTATATATAAAAGCATTAGGCATACCTACAGTTATCCAGAAGAAATTTTTTTTTCGAATTTTCGAAATAACAATTAATTCATAAGATCTAACAAATAATTTCAGTTTTGACTAAGCAAGCAATTTCTCTATCACTCCCTCTTTAAATGCTTCAGAAATCTATTGTATATGTAATTCAATATTTTTTAGCATATAGCTAGGAAAATCAATTATTTTAATAGATTCTATTTGCTTATTTCTTTCTATGTAATGAATTGCTACAAACCCAAGATCTCTTTTCACAATATTTATATATATATATATATATATATATATATATATATATATATATATATATATATATATATATATATATATATATATATATATATATATAATATTCTATGCAATATAGTCTATAAAAAACAGTATATACTTGGAGAAGCCAAGCTTAAACTTTTATCAATCCTGATTTTAAAACATTTATCTTATACCGTTCCTTCGTAAATCAGTAACGCAAGGAACATTTCTGCGATTCCAATCCCAGAGTTTAATACTTATGATTAGATAATAAATTTTCGGTCGCTGAAATTATATAATATAACATCTTGAATCCGAATCTCCTTACGGGAGGTGAAACTTAATACATTTAAAGTATCTCTTAGGAAACCTAAAATCTCGTTCCTGCCAATTAAAGTTTCCCTAAGAAATTCGATTTAAAACCCGTCGTTATCTACAAATTCCCTTAATTACAGCGAATAACATCGTACAGTCATTACCCAGCTTGTTAGATAAGGGTAAAAAGTGCAACTGGCGCAAAACCCTGCTACCGGAATCTTGGACGGGAGTGTACGAGATGTAATCAAGGGGTATCGATAAAAAACGGGTCCAATAAAAACCACGATAAAAGAAGATGAATAACATGCCTAGGTGCGATCAGTAAAGTAGGACAACTTAGGGTAAACCCCAAAACAGACAAGGATAACCACTACGACGTGCGTGAAATCCAAACTGTCGATGTTGGACACTCAAATTGCGCGATAAAAACAGAATAGATTGCTAAATCGAAGGCGGATGAAAAATAAGACTTTCATACGTGCCCGGAATATTACCGACACGGCCGCCTCGAATGCTCGGATTGTATTTTCTGATGAATAATATTTGAATATTACCTTTAGAGAAGGTGCGTATAATACGACTGCGACGCTGCATTTATTTCTTGAACAGTCATGGAAATGGGATTTCTCATGAGACAGCCAAGTAATAACATTTCATTGAGGGAATTTATTTCATTCCGCAAATTTATTTATTATGCTTCCTGCACGTTAACACTGACGCGGCTCTCAAAAGACGATTCTTAAATTGTGTTAGACATTTAAATGGCACTCGAAGGTTTCGTCAAAATAGGTATAACAATTTTACATCAGTTCAATCAGTTATGCATAAGTTAGAGCTTCATGAAAAGGTATTAAAAGGTTCATCCGTGAAAAGGTAGGTACCTATACCACTGGGTATAATCACGTCTGAAAATCTGAAGCCTGTCGTTCTTTAGTTCTAGTCTGTGGTGGTAGAGGGTAGAGGAAGAACTTAGATTCAAGATAAATATCTCTTTTTTATACAGGGTTTCCTCATATAATAGGCACAGGTTTTCCTCAAAGCAATAAGTATACTATTGCTACATACATGCTACCCCAGTAATACAATATCTGTATACGAATTCGCGGCAGTATATTAATATTACAGAATTTTGTAACAATCAAAATATTTTTTATTATTTTATTTTATTTTTTCACATCATATTTTATTTTTTGTGGGATTGCTTCCTTGTTTATACTCATATCATATTAAATAAACAAGTTATAGAAGAAACAAATAACAAGTCAACGCTTCATTGATGCATGTTGCGCTAGACTTGGAGGACATATTAGTCTCGGTGGCAATGGATCATTCAATCTGTTAGCTAACTCAGATTTCCGGTTACAGCTAACTTAGGATCGGATCCTATCCTTATATGCTATAAACCAACAGAGGTTTACCTTTAATTAAATGCTGCCAGACATGTGCACAACTCCCTGTTTTATTGCGAACCGTTTTCCACGCGAACCGTATTGCGAACCGTCTGCCACGCAAACAAAGCAGTAATTGGAAATTGGACGGAAACATCGATCCCAAAGATCCCGATATACTAGTTTTTTGACGAATAGCACCACAGATAACAACACTCTCGAATATTTATTGTATTTATACCGATTGTAAGTCGACGAGACCATAAATAACAAAAACGTGCACCAGCTTCCGGCCGCCGCCATCTTGAACATATATTTTGATAAAAAATTGTGTTCTCCGGCTCCAAAATTCAGGAGAGACCGACTCTGGGTCAACACGTGTGGTCCGTGTTGACAAAAGTGGGAAAAATGCACGCCATCTTAGAGCTCCCATCTTGAACACTCGCTTAGTCCAAAAATTCTTGATGTGTTAGCCCAAAAACCACGAGATACGGATTTTGAGTCGCTTCGGACTATAATGGAAATATGCGTCCGCCAGTAAATTCATCAGTACCTTGTTTGGCGTAATTTTACAGGCGAAACCCGCATCGTAATATGAAAAAATTGTAAGTAAATATAACAAAATTGTTATTGGATTTGCCTCAAAACAAAACATGTCAAAACTTTTTTTTCAAATTTTCTGAACCTTAAAGTAACTCTTGGCGAATAAAATGAAAGCGCTTACGTGATGCTCTAGCATGAGCCCCCGAGAAGATATAGCGAACTTGAGAGAGCACCTTTTTCTCGAAAATTCGGTATATCTATAAATAATCAATATTTTTTAATTTTTCATACAAAGTTTTTTTTAGATTTCCATGAGCTAGGTATATCTACCCCAAGTATAAAGTATGGGAACGTTATAGTTAATTTTTAGTTCTAGAAAATACGATTTTTAGCGGTCTTTTCGATTTAACTCGATAAGTGCGAAATATTTCGAAAATTACTATAGAAAGCATTTTTTAATATAGGTACCTATACAACTTCTTCATTTAACTTTTTTCGAAAGAGCTATAGTTTTTTAGGCTAGGTTCGCCCTTCAGACGTGAGTTGAAAGAAATAGAAACTCAGTTTTTAAATAAAATTTTATTTAAATTGAATTTTTTTTTAAATAATACTATTTAAAAATTTTATTTTGAAATAGGTATTTGACAGTAAAACAAAACGAACGGAAAACAAAACTTATCCAACAACCGCAATAATTTAAATACATTACATACCTCTCGGCATCTGTTGGAAACCTAAATAACCTATTGTTTTTTGAACAAACAGTTCCTTTTTTACTCAGGATAAAAATAATTGCACAAAAATTACAACTTGTAGAAGGGTTGTCTCTGTTGTAGGTAGGTATCTTATTTACACACAATGATCTAGCATCTAGCGTCTAGTCACAGAGAATGCACAGCATTACTCTGTGGTCTAGCCTAAATTCGGAATTCGCGGGAAGGGCGACTTTCGCTTCTGGTTTGTTAATTCTGTGCCTATACTACGTACCCGTGGTACCATAGATTCACCTAATCTATGGTGGTACTGATACTGATTCGTTATTAGTTTTCACCAGATTACCACGTCGTCGTGGGCTCTGTTAGTTATTGTTATTACTCTTATCTGCGAGCTACGAATCGTGACCCCGAACCCCGACTACAGACGAAAACCGACAATTCATTGTATAATGTCAGAAATTCTTAATTTGCATTTCCCGCTTCTCCGGTGGTTGTCATGCAAGAGCCTTGGCAAGAAACAACCTACTATGCCGGTGACGAATATCCATTATTGGCGGCAAAGGAATGTGGCATCTCGCTCCCTCGTCAGGCGATCATTATCGGTCAAAGTGAGACAAATAAACACATGTGTTGTTGCTGTTATCCTGTTATACCATTACATAATTGTGTTATACAAATGTTGCAGTAGGTATACACAATAAGTGCCTCGAGTTTGAGTTGTATTGGTGTCGGTGAGTTTTGTACCTACCTAATATTAAATGGTATCTTTATTACCTGTTTCTATTATTTATAGAAACCCACATTGCATTAGAAAGTAGGTAGGTATCTAGTGATGATTCAATATTAAGTACCTACGTAGCCGTTTCAACGGGCAAATAAATACCGCAAATCTTAGGTTAGCAAAAGCCCGGCAAAACAAGGGGATAAACAAAGGTAACCGTACACGTTAAGCTTAATATGCTGGAGCTATTATAATAATTGTACCTATTTATGTCGTTTATATTGTATTGCGTTCGGTTATTGAGCCTATTAATCATGCCTAATTTATCTATTTATTTATTATTTATTTATTTAGTAGTAGTAGGTACCTAGTACCTACTTACAGTACCTACTTAGTTGAATTTATGTGTAATTTTGATAGGTATACCTTATATTAGTATTAAAACTAATATAAGGCATACGTAGGTAGGTATAATCGTAAACGAAAAAAAGAAATGATCATATTCGGTCGATTATAATTATGATCATAGTGTCTGGCAACTATCATAACGGCCCTCCCTATAATTGTTTAATTATCAATCTATTGGCATTTACAGTGGCGGCTCGTGGTATTTTGAATAGAGGAGGAATAAGGTGTAGACCACAAAAATATGGTACCTACCTACACGTTGCGCCGCAGACGATTTCTTTTTTGAATTTCAAGGTCATTATGTTTTACAAGTAGGTACCTACCTACTCCAATTTTTTTTATTAAACTACGTTGATATTAAAATAAATAAATCATTTTAAAATTTTAAATGGGAAAAGTTATTGAAATCGCGGTAATATTATATGACGTTACTATCTATTTTTGAAAACTTTTCCTATTGGTTCGGAGGCAGGCATCTGCCACTCTATTGATGCGACGTCATTGGCGGCAGGCCTCCGCTACGGGATTTTGCCAACATATTTTTAACTGCTTTTGCGCCTAGCGTTTGCGTCATCGATAATTGCGTGTGTATATGATACCCGATTTGGCTTCAAAATACTGGAATTAGTTTTCTTACAATTTTATGACTCTAACCAGCAATATGTAGTTTCTCGTAGATTTCTCTCATATAACTCGTAGATTTTGGTAATTTTAATAGAAAATAATAATGGTACGGATATACTTTAGCATTTACATTATTTACATTTAGCATTTACAGTTAGTAGGTATTATGGAAATTAATAAACCGTTAAAATTGAGAAACTTATAAAAAATATGAATTTTTACAGGAGAGGCATTGCCTCCCTTGCCTCCTTTGACGCCGCCACTGGGCATTTATCCTATTCATCTCAATATAAAATATTAGGTATATTTATTTATACGTCATACATAATATGTGTACATATAGTTATTTATTTATATTAAATTTTTTAAATTATTAATTATATTCATTCATTTATTTACTTATTGATTTACAAAAAATGCATAACTGGGTGCATAATTACATATTAAATATAAAAATATACTTCAGTAAACCGTATCGCAATGGCAGTGGCAAAATATAAAATTATATCTAATACCCACTTCTAATTATATTTACGGTTTATTTTTATTAATTTATGCGTAAACGCGTTTATTGAATAATTTAACAAAACCAATTTAAGAATTGGCCACCCGTCCACGGTGTTTTCATCCGAATATAAACAATGTCATCATCAAAAACGTGAATACTCTTGCATGTGTGCTTTTATTTGTTCGTTTTCCAGTCGACCCATAATGGAGCGCCGCGAAACGGATCAGGCAGCAGGCATACGGAAACGCGTTCACAAAAAAAGTAAGTACAGGGTAATAATAAAATAACAGACAGTATCATCCAGCAATCAATTATTTAAACTCTAATTGGACAGGGGATATAGTTTCTAATCATAACTTTTTAATACTTCAGATATGAACTTTGGGGTAGAATTATGTCAGGAATGACAGTTTATGAATTTTTTATTTAGCCATGTTATTTTTATCTTTCCACTTACCCCTTTTCGGTTTGCCAATTAAATTTCATGACAACTTTCTAGT
Source organism: Tetropium fuscum (assembly GCA_964058915.1). Classification (NCBI taxonomy): domain Eukaryota; kingdom Metazoa; phylum Arthropoda; class Insecta; order Coleoptera; family Cerambycidae; genus Tetropium; species Tetropium fuscum. Next base: position 15,524 of record CAXKVY010002725.1, read on the forward strand.
GACGACGAGACTGCGTCTGTAGTTATATTGTACTTTATTCGCATCATTTAAACGTGAAATAGATATGGAACTTGGGTCGATGACCATAACGTGTAAGCCTTATAAAATGTGTACATACCTATTTGCTTTTACTTGTCCTAACTTTTAATGTTGCTTTTCTATTTTATAAATAAAAATATTTATTAGATTACTATTTTGTTAAGACATTAAATGTTCTATATTTTATTCCCAATGCATATTACATTTTCCAGTTAATTTATCCAAAAGCATGAGGATAAACTAAATTAATATTCTTAAAAATAATAGACGCTCGATATGTGTAATGAATTCTCGATATAAATTTTTGCTTGTTAAAATAATAAATTTTAGAAAAAATAATAGATATTTAGTATTATGTAGTATTAGTATTAGTATGTGTATTATGTAGATTGTAGTATTATTATAATAGTTATTTATGCAACAAGTGCAAAAAGTAAGTGTTAGTTTACGTATTTATTCATTAGTGTATATTATACGTGTTGTCGCAATTTCACGTGTTGACAATTTCACGTCGCAAGCAATAAACTCTTTTTGTACGAGTTGCATACAATATTTTTTCTACGTTACAGAATCCAAAAGCTATTTTATTTAGGTGGCATTTTGACTCATAATGAGTTCATCTACAAGAATCTGCCAGAATAATATATTGTTGCCATTTAAAAAAAATATCGATGACGTCACATCCGGAACACTTAGAGCGCCATCTTATTGTATATTACATCAAAATAAGCGAAATGAAAAATAAAAATCGACGTATCTGAGGATTTTAGATAGAAACGTCAGTATTAAGAAATATTGAAATTATCCGATACTTTTCTAACGCACTGTATATTGCCAGTCACTATTTCATCACTTGAAAATCGCATTACATAATATCAGGACGCAGTAGCGTTCTTATGTCAATTGCAGGAGAAAGATGTATGTTTATAAAATTATTTGTTTTTTAACACACATATTTTTTTTAGTAGGTATATATCTGTACAAACAGATTTTACATAGCTCTAAGCGTTTTCGTTAATTAAGGGTGATGGTAATTAAGGGTAATGTTTATTTTGTTTTTCGATCAGCAACAGTATTGTTAATTAAACATAATACTACAGGTTTCATTTCATGTTTTTATTTGAATTGAATATAAATCAAAATCATAAATCATGGTTATTTCGCTCCTTTGTTTTGTTTTGTTTTAATCATAATGGATATACTTGCGTTTCAATCTCGATTCATCAATCGTTTATTATTATTATACTATATACGGGACGGTCAAATATGATATTCAGCCCTATTATGTATTTTTTCACAAATCAAGTAGACCTATAATCTATAATTATTGTTGTAATATTTGTAAAAAATCAAAGAAGTGTACGTATTTATTTTTTTGTTTCTGATTTGTTACAGAGGCCCGAAGTTGAAACTTGCTTTTTTACACAACTGCTTATTCAGACATCATATTTTATTTTAAATCCATGAATCAAGTCAAAGTATTCACTTTGCGCATCTATACACTTTCTTACTAGGAAAATTATTTCTTTGACAACATTACATAATTCTTCAGGAGTAATACTGGCAAATGCGTCTCGTATCCGATTCGGCAATATTTCTATACTAATAAATAAAAATAAAATAAAACCATGACGTCGTATGGCCGTCTGCCACAAAATCAAGCAACACATCTGGTAGAGCATGATTATAGAGGGGTTATGGGATATAGTAAAATTGGTCCCACAATTTTATCATTAAAATTCCTACGGAGTATATATATCATTAAGTATGCCCCCGACTAAATAGACACATTTATGTTATTTTCAGGACACCAGCCAACAATTTTGAAATATTTCAAAAATGTGTTGCAACCACAGAAACCAGAGAATGAAAAGATATTGTATGTGAATCTTACTGATTGTAAATACTCAGAAGTCAAGGCCAATGAAGCCATCAGCAGTCCCTTTGCGAAAAACTCAAATTTAACAAATTCGCAGAAACTTCCAGAGAGCACCAATAAATTACCAGACATATTGAAACATATAATACGTAAGGATGTTGTATATAAAGAAGTTGATTCCGTCATGAGCAGGTCTAGCGGTTGCAGTAAAAAAATAACGTCGAAGCCGTTAGATTCCGTTTATTCTCCACAGCAGCTTCGAGACGTGTCTAGTTCAGGTGATGCTCTAAAACTTAATAAAAAAAGTCAGACGACTGCGCCTTCAGGCAGCCGTCCAAAACTATGCAAAAACAAGGAAAACGTCGAGTCGAATATAATATTGAATGAAATTAAAACAGCTTCCTTGGTGTGTCCTTTTTTAATAATGGATGAGCCGAAAAAAAATTTGAGACACGAATTACAATTATCAGGTATCTATGAGAAAAGATTTCCTACTAACTTTAATACTGTGTTTAATACATGTCTGAAAGAAATTGGCCAAAAATTAGTTGAAGAATTTGTTTCCGGAAATGGAAGTTATAATATTGCTCGTGCTAAAACCCGTCAATATTCCTGCAGATACTGTTCATTCACTACAGACTCTAGTTTAGTGCTGGGGTCTCACTTAGATAAAACACATAAGGGGAGGATTGTTAAATTTTTTAAATTTTAAATTTTACATAGTTTTATACAAATGGCAAAAATATCTCTTAATTTTTGAAAATGCTTCATATATATATATATATATATATATATATATATATATATATATATATATATATATATATATATATATATATATATATATATATATATATATATATATATATATATATATATGGGGTCTCACTTAGATAAAACACATAAGGGGAGGATTATATATATATATATATATATATATATATATATATATATATATATATATATATATATATATATATATATATATATATATATATATATATATATATATATATATATATATATATATATATATATATATATATATATATATATACTGTCATTTAAGCTTGTAAGCATTTTAATTTGCCCACTCAGTATTTTGTTTTTCAATATCTAGAAACGGGAAAAAGGGTTTCCATTCTCACATAAAATATAGAAGCTATTTATTATTTACTAGATGTTCATATAATATAGTAAACCTACATAATGATTATATGATGATTTGGAAGGATATATTTTGTGAAGCTATGTGAATATCATGTATTTACGCATATCATGTACACATATAGAATATTTCATTAAGCGATAAGAATACTATATTATAGAAGCATTACTTTATTTAGAAAACTATTAATTGTTCATTTCAATAGAAAAAAGATGAGATATTGTATACCTACGTCTAGATATTACATAATAATTTATTCTTACACTTGATATATTGATACATCAATATATCTACCATAAAACAGATGTTAAAGTTTTCTTTTAAATATTTATGTTTATATTCTTAGGTTTATAGTAGATTTTTTGTGGTCACGCACGTGTATCAGTACCTTTTATCTTAAAATATTGAATGCCCGTTCATTCAATGCCATTTTAAAATAAGGTTTACATAAAATCCTTGTTATTATTATATTATGTGAGTAGAGGAACTAGGCCGGTTCTGGACCTCCCCCACTATTTACATTCTAGGCCGCACGCACTATCCTTGTGTGACGTCACACGTATCTCGTTCCACACAGGTGGCACCTATTTGAAAATGCACGGTATGTAGAAAAGTCCTTGCACCGCCATGTAGTTTTCATGAACTTGACATAAAATTCTTAGGCACATGTATTACTGCTGAGTGCTACGTGTTAAGTTATATCGTAAAAACGGATAGGGCAGGCTTCGAACCGGCCTAATCCCTCTTTTTGTGGATCATTAGTACCTTATACATTTTATTATATTTTTTTACTGTTTAGGTTATTGTTTATTTATGTATTTTATTGTTATGTTTACTTATTTTCAATACAACTGGTCAGAAAACAGATGTTTTTTAATGGAACTCCAAGTAACAGGATACGTGAAATGTTAGTAGACCACTATAGGCGAGCAATGCAACCCTCAAAAGACCTAAACAACATTTTTTGTCGGAGTGGCAGGTAATTTATTATTAACAATGAAATTGCAGTAAAAAAATATAAACAATCTTTGATTGTTAACACTGTGATTGTAATTTCTAATGAATGTAATATTTAGTTTTGTTGATTAGATACTGATGGATTATTATTTCATTTTTAATTATTGTTATGCTGGCTTGTAGGATTTAAGAAATTAATATAAACCTGTTTTGTTTACTTTGAAAATATATGATCAAGATTGTTTTTTTATTGGAGGGTAACGGCCATGGGCGTCGTTACAACATTTTCCAAGGGGGGCAAATGAAGAAAAAATTAAACTAGAAACAGGAGAGAAATATTATGTATTTTAATAGGAACATATATAAGTTTCCATAATTCGTAGACATAATATATTGAAAAACAACGATATCACATAGGTAACCACTATTACTACAACATAATAAAATAAAAATATGAAATGCATTTTTAATCTGTGATTAAAAAATAATAGTAGGTATAAACTAAAAAAAAAAAAAATATATGTGAATTTAATTTGCAAAATAACAAAACCTTATTAAGAGGGAAAGAAATTAAATTTCATTTCTCAGCACCGAAAACGCCGATAACATTTGCTATTACGTTTTGTTTATCTGAGTCTACTAGCTTGCGACGGACACTGATCATGCAAAATCCAGACAGTCTACTTTCAGACATTGTATACCGAAGCCATGTTTTAACGCGTGCTAAACTTAATATGCTAAACGAGCGTTCTACTGAACAGGTGGTTGGCGGTAAAGCTATAAATACTTCTAAGCTTTCAGTTGCTGGAAAAATTCAAATTCTTTGGTCAGCAGCTCTACAAAATATACATTTTCTGGCGCTGTCCTCGTTTTCTATGCAGACACCCAAGATAAATACTGAGCAATTTTAACAATGTAATTCGAAAAAACGCAGGGGCTTTTAATATATCCAGTGATATAAAATTATCTTGTTAATTTAAAACCATGTGTCATGTACCAACGTTGTTCGCATTGTGACCAATTAACAAGTTAGTACCTATTTCATTTTGACATAAATTTTGAAAAGTTAAGTTATATTTGACCCTAAATATAAGAGCCACAAAGCTTTCATTTTGACAAACAATCGTGGCGACGAGAACGATAGCGTATCGTGCAATGTGAAAACGCTGTAACGTACGTGAATTTAAATGAACACCTTTAAGTTTGAGCCTTCTTTATTTCGACATAAATTTTCGGATTCAAACGCATTACGTTCCGGAAATCGACCAATAGTAGATACGTTAAGTAGCTTTAAAATACTCTATTCCTATTGGTAATCCTAATGATCCAATTTATCAGGGCCAAAGAAAGCATCAATTCTTTCGTAGTGTGAAATCATGATGAGAAAGGAGCCAATAAAATTAAATGTGTAGTTGACTGACCGCGTATAGGAAAAACTGCAGTCACATGTAATTCTCAATTTTTTCAATATTCAATTAAAATATCAAATTACACAATACTATATAAAAGTTGTATATTATTTATGAATGTCATAAAAGAATTATTGTGCATACAATAATATATTATAGGCCAAGATGTTAGCCATTTTTACATTCATTTTCGTCTATTTTAATTATGGCAATTCCGTAAATATTTATTGTTATAGTTAAAAGCGGCAAAGCCGCTCTATTGTAGACCCAAGGCCGGATATGGCAGTAGTATATCTCTTTTTAACTTATTAGAATGATACGCCATCTGTGTTTAGTTAAGGCACTACCGATCGGTTAGGTGAGAAGAAAAATATTTTAGTATTCTACTGCATACACCCTCATCGCGAAGGATGAATTGGTGGATATATGTTTGGATTATACAGAAGCATCAAAGTCAAGCATATACACACTTTTAAGAGAAGAAAAGATACATGGAAGTGATTGTGATTAATATTGGAAATGGTGATAGCGACAGTGAAGATGAAGTGAAAGTGACACTAATAGTGATTGTAATATTAGTAAATAGTGACATAGGTATAGTGGTATTAATTACACGTTTTTAAGGTAAGTATTGAGGTGTAAGGTATTAAGGTATTTTTATTTTTTGTTAAGAATTTGTTGCTTTATTTTTGGATATAGGTGATTTATTTTATTTGTCTTATTCTTTTTATTTTTTGTTGAAAATTTTTGGCTCTATTTTGGAATATATATATATATATATATATATATATATATATATATATATATATATATATATATATATATATATATATATATATATATATATATATATATATATATATATATATATACATATATATATATATATATATATATATATATATATATATATATATATATATATATATATATATATATATATATATATATATATACATATATATATATATATATATATATATATATATATATATATATATATATATATATATATATATATATATATATATATATATATATATATATATATATATATATATATATTATTGTTTTATTTCTAATTGAGAATTTTTTGCTTCTTATTTAGAATATATATTTATTTAATTTTTCCGTTTTAAAGTTTATTTTTCACGGCTACTTGTACGTATTAATTTTTGTTTCTTGTGGGAAATATGGCTACTGGCGAACCACCCATGGAAAAATGGTAACGCGCTAAAAGCTATACTTCATGAGTGGTGTGGAAACGTGCATTCAATATCAGCTGTGGTGCTGAAAATATGCATTTAAAAACCTTCTACTCTCAACCCCCTAAGAAAAAATATGCCTACGCCCATGAGAAACATTGTGTAGGTCAGGGTTGCCGGTCGTTGAACTACACATACTTATTAGAAAGACTTTATTCTTAAATTATTTACTCTTTGTAGATTAACAATTTTAACATCTGAGCACAATTTAGAATTTTAATAAAGTTTGTGCAACTTTGCCACGAAATTAACTGCTGCTCTTATTTTTTTCCAATGTTTCAACATACTTATTTTTATCTGCTATTCAGCTGGAATGACAATATAAATATAAAAGGGTCAATATATTTTTTGTAGTGGGTAGTTTCTGTTACTACGGGAATTGGAGTTTTATAAATAGGAAACAGTTGTTATAAAAGATCACCAGGAGTTTTATAACATAATTGGTAAGCACTACTTACTCACAGTTTTTATAATGGTATTTAAAACATACTATATTATGACTATATTATGACATGAAGTAATGGCAAACCTTATATAAATTTATTATAAATATATTGATAAAGATTACCGTAAGTTTTTCAAAATGGGTAATGGTAATCACCCATCCCGTCACTTCATTATGTAGGTACCTAGAGATTGTGGTAATTTTATAAAACCGTAATAACACTAGGCTAATAAAATGCGGGTTTACAAACTCCTGAACCTTCTTATATACCTCCATTACCTTTATATTGTCTTTATATAACTAACCGTTCCCATAAATATGTTACAAAAAAAGTTAATTGGGCTATTACAAGATAACATTTTACTAAAATAAGTGAACCTCTCCCAGTGTGATTACTTCTAGAAAAATGTGACGTTCCCGGCGTTTTCTCACATTAGTATCCTCTATCTAGAAAACGAAGAACTTTACGACACATCACAAATAGACTTTTTTATCTTAAAATATCCCCTCTATCGATTGGCGAAGTCCTTGATAATTGGGACACCCTGCAAATTCCTAGTTGCATTCCAACAGGATGCCTCCCAAATCCGCCCGGTGCTATCTGGCGTACCCCAGGGCTTGTCCCTGGGACCAACACTTTTTAACATTTTCACCCATGACATGCCCACACCAACAGACAAACGGACCACTGATGCATTGTACGCTGACGATACGGCGACAATTGCGGCAGCACGAAGTATACCATTACTACAACGACTCATGCAGCAGCAGACAACAACCACGACGGAATGGTATAAATAATGGGGGCTGCAAGTTAATGCAGCGAAGACGAAACTAGTAGTATTTACGAGAAGCGAGACATCCCAAAATTAACAAAACCAAAAGCAAAAACACTACCAATGTAACATAAATATCGGACTAAATATCAAGCGCAGGTTCAAATTCAATAAATACATAGACTCAATAATTAGATATAATTATTCAAAATACAGGCTCAAAATGCTATATTACATAATGATAAATGCACAACCAAAAACATCCACACTTTTATATAAATCCTACATAAGACCGCTATTTACTTATGCAGCACCGATATGGTACCCTTTTGATATTAAATCCCAAAAGAATAAGATTCAAATTCAACAAAACAAATGCCAAAGGGCGACGGTTAACATTAGAAAAGACACTGGAACTACAATAGATACATTACACTGCACAGCAGGGGTGCCCACTATAGATTCCTTCATCGAAAACAAAATAACCCCGAACTTCATCGACAGGCTGACCCATCACCCAAGTCCCACCACTATCCAAACATCCATGATCCGTATATTCCGTCAACCCCCCCAAATATTCATCCCTGAATTACATATATACACCCTAGCGTCCCGCCACAACTAACTTGTATTTGAAAAAACTTGAAAAAATGAAAAACAAACAGAAAGCATGCATAAAAATAAAATGAATAAAATAGAGTAGAGAAAAGAAGGCATTATCATTAACCACACTATAAAAATAAATAAAAACCTAAAAAAGCATGAAAGAGCATCAATGCAATGCCAAAACACCCAACAAAAAACAGTATTTAACAAAAGAACAGCTGTAAATAATTAGAATTAGTATTAACACTAACATTTTAATATTTTAACATATATACTAAGTTTTATTGTAAACCAACGCTTTCACAGCCCAGCTTTTTTGTACACTAACAATAACTACAATAACTACTGAACCTGTAAACTCCCAAACCAACCTCCCAAAGCGGCTGGACAACATAAATCGGAAAACCAGAAACCTCAAACGTCCAATTAATAATCAACCAGTATAAACAGATGGTCTAAAACACGTTATGTTAAACAAAAGAGAACAGGCAAAAGAAATAGACGTCAAAGAAATAATAAACACAAGCGAGTACAAACTCCTGAACCTTCTTATACACCTCCATTACCTTTATATAGTCTTCATATAATTAACCTTTACCATAAATATGTTACAAAAAAAAATATTGGACTGTTACAAGATATCATTTTAGTAACATAAGTGAACCTCCCACAATGTGATTACTTCTAGAAAAACTTGACGTTCTCCTTGAAGTCCTTGATAATCGGGACATCCTGCATAATGCTATTAGAAAGGTAAACAACTATATCCAGACAATGAATTACGCGTTGTTACTTCCTGTTGGCATTGTGGTTTCCTTAACGAGTACGACAATATAATAATAGGCCTCTCACACACAAGATGAATATATAGTTGGGGACCATTGTCCACGATCCACGCATCTGCTGGAGCGGATCCCTTACCTACCATTTTATATCCAATCTGCATGGGTTGTCTATTATGATACGAAAAAACAACTTCGACACTTCTATTTCCTCGAAGGAAAATACCGATGGGATGAAATAAATCAAAGGCGTTGATATGCAGCCATCCATTTATTTATCCCTAATTTCGTACTTCTCTGTATTGTAATCAGCAGCCGGGTGATAAATATTCGTTGGTTCAATTTCACCCGGATTCTGCACTAACTGAATTTGGTGCGGTTTCGCCGCGATGGCTGCAGAGCGGACACAAAAGGGCCTGGTGTAGGCGGTGCATGGGCCATAAATTAACTAAATACGTGTAAGATTAAACCACAAATCGCTGTTGTTTTACGGCTAATTCATTTATATCGATCGAAACCAGCCGCAACGCTCTAGACCGCAAGATCGCATTCTCCATAAACTCGGAAATCTACTTCAATATAGTTCTTGAGATTAAGGTTTGCGTGCCCGTTGCCATATAATAGCGCCCAGGGATCTTCCTAATACACTGCTCTTTATGGAAAGATTGGCAAAATGCACCTCACGTCTAACTCAACAAGCTCATATCTGTCCCGCATAGCCGACGAAATGTTTTATTGCAAACATATTGCTTTCAAATTCAAAGGGAGTGTCATCTACGGCTAACATCAAGAACGTTTCCAGGAAAATGAATTGCTACAAAAATATGAATGGGGAAATATAGTTAAGTAGAACGGCTGCTACGCTTTAAAAAGTGAATGTATTTCGTATCTCGCCTTATATTGGTTGTAAAGTATTCTTTTTTAAATTCATATAAAAATCGGCGCAGGAATCGAAGCACATTTCTAAATTGAAAATTGACAAAATTACGGTCCTTAGTTAAGGGTTTTAATACAATAAATTTGTGCTTATAAAGACACCTCGCGGGAAAGTTTTGGGGTAGTTTTGATTTTATCCATTCCTATGTTTTTTGGAGTGCTGAATCCGAATCTGAGGTTTGCTAACAAAATTTCTTGACGCAACATTTAAAAAAAAATGCAAAAAAAGGTAAAAAGTGTAATTTTTGCAGTATTTTGCTTATAACTCGCAAACCATCAACTTTTCGGAAAAACACCTTTATACAAAATGAAGATTCATAATTTTCTACGAATTACAGAGTTTAATTTTTTTGTAGGAAGAACCGTTTGGGCTCAAGCGCTTGGAAATGTACTTTATTTGTCCCCCAAAAACCCATACCTTTTTAACTCCAAAACTCTAATTTACTATTAAAAGCTCATTTAGTAAATACATCCTAGTTTTAAAGTACTAAACACAATGTAAACTACTATCTCCATTTCTAAAAAAAAAGGATTTCCAAAATCACATTGTATTGAAATTTTAGGCATATAATATAATTCCGTCTTGTACGTCTTTCCTTTTTATTAATTTTTTTCCGGCTTTCCTAAATAATTTTATAATAATTAGTGCAACGGTTTAAAAACTCTCTTTCGCCTAACGGAATCGATGCCCACTGTCTCGCAGGAGAGTTTTCTTGCAAATTCCACAAACAAGAACCGGTTGATATTTAAACCGGTTGAAGCAAACATTAAGTCACAGCAAGTAGTGGAAGATGCTGATATCCTAATAATCACAGTTAGCTCTTTCAAATGAATACGTGACAGTGGTGGGGGAAGATATCGACCTTTTGGTGATTTTGATTGGCCTATGTAGTCCTGATATAAAATGTCTCTTTCATGAAACCAAATGTCGCAAACTATTTACGAACCCCCTATCAGACAAAACCATATCAGACCATATATTGTTCCTGCACGCGATGAGTGGTTGTGACACCACTTCCGCACTATTTAGTCAGGGGAAATTGAAATTTCTTAGTCCTACAAAAGAACAATGACATGGTACGAGTTATTGAGGCTTTTACAGACCCTCAAGCGCACCAGGACGAGATTGCCCAAGCGGGAAACATGTTTCTCATGACTTTGTATGGGAAGGACGAGATACTAGTTTAAACGATTTGAGATGTAGGCATTAATATATCATTATCTTACAAAAGCAAGCCCAACATTGCTGCACTACATCCCACTGAAGCTGCTGCACGAGAACATTCACTAAGAGTTTACTTCCAGGGGCAACAGTGGTTATCTGGACAAACCATATCCAATGAACAACAAAGAGACCCAAACGAGTGGGCGTGGAAAAAATATGGAATGGTATTGTGCCCGTTGCAAACCACGTCCAAACCAGACTCAATTCTTCTGAAAGGCTGCCCGCTAAATTGTGGATGCAGGAAAAAAGGCCTTTTTTGTTCTTCAATATGCACAACATGCAATAGGTTGTGTGAACATGTCGCGTGAATGAGGCCGAAGAAAGAGACCAAGAACTATCTGAAGAAGAACGCACGATGTGGAAGGTATGTTAATTGCAAAATCACAAGTTAATGTTTATTCACTATTTCTCTTATTTTCCAGCTCAACCTCCGATGCTGTGTTTGGAAGAACCCGATCCTTTGCTAAGACCTTCCGCCATCGAGGAGCCTCAGACAGGTACTTCAGCCATCGAAGAGCCTCAGCCAGGATCTTCTAAGTGAAAACGGCTCAAATAATATGATAATATAATAATAAAGTGATGAAAATATTATTGTTTATAAATTAGACTTTTGCAGATAAAAAGTGGGTTTTTGTGGATATAGATAAAACACGCCACTTTTCAACCAGCGATTTAGCCCGAACGGTCCTGTTGAACAAATGAAATTTAAACAGTATATAAAATAGTATATAAATAAAGTATATAAAATTTTATATACTTTCTTTTTAAATAGAGGTGTTTATTCCGAAAAAATGATGGTTTTCGAGTTATAAGTAACAGACTATCCAAACTACCATGTTTTTATTTTTTTTTGCATTTTTTTCAATGTTGCGTCACGAGATTTTGTTAGCAAACCTCAGATTCGGATTTAGCACCCTAAAAAACCTAAAGAATGGAGAAAATCATAACTACCCCAAAACTTTCCTACCAAAAATACTATTTTACTGAACTATTTCGTTAAAAAAAATTAGTTGACTATGAAAAATTCTGAAAATTGGCATGCTGAAAGATACCTTTATTACCTACCGAATGCAATAATTTTTATCAAGATCGGTACGCTGTGACAGGCTGGGGGCGATCTGAAATTTTAATTCAACAGCGTTGCAATAGGTCGCCGTATTAAAATATTTCAATCGGATGCACCGCATTTTTTTAACCATTGAATGGCTATATAATACTCCAATTTGAACGATTTCCGAAAAATTTGTCGTATATTTTATCGTATTTTTTTTCGCATTTTTAACTTTGGCATTAAATATTACAGCGAAAAATATTTGTTTTTTAAATGCTTAATCCTTATCTACAATCAACCGTTGAGCAACTTTTGTTCGAAACTTTTTTCTCTAAAATCATTACTTTTTCCATTATTGAGAGAAAAGTGAAAAATGTGACGTTTTCAAAACTCTTTTGCAATGAAAAAGAATGACGCGTATCTCACTCATTGTAACTGTTTTAATGGCTTACTGTATACGTCAAAATCTTTCATTTAAGCCCTATTTCAGCGGGTTCCGTCCAAAGTCAAATTCAAACCCTCTTGACACCCCTACCAGTTATTTAACTTTCAATACTTCGAACCAAGTTGCTGCAAAAAAGACTTCTTCAACGATTCGTAACTACGTTTATTTTGGACTTGGAGCATTCATAAAAAAACTCTCTTTGCGAAATTTTCGAGTTATACGCGTAAAACTATCCAAAAACAAGTATTTTTAACACGAAAATTTTCGAACGAAAGATCGCAATCGCGAATAACATGAGAAATTGATGTATCGAAAAAACTTTATAATATTTTTACTTAGAATTTGTCCCTCTACACATTTCCAAGATTTTGGATGAAAACTTTTCCACCCCCGTGAAGAGGTGGCTCCCACCCTCAGGGTAGAAACGTCAGACCAATTTTCACGTCAATGGGTCAAGGTTCAAAGAATTCGGAGCGGAAAACCGCCAACGAATGGAATATATTTAGAGTATATCTCAACAAAACTTTCAGCACAATTACCCTTTTAGACATTTGGATAATGTATGTTATTAATGTGCCCATCTGAACTATCACTGATAGGTAGGTGGCAGCATCTCCATAAGTTATAGTAGATTAGTATGCCGATGTCAAAGGCATTGTTGACCTCAAACAGAAACCGCACTCAAAAGTAATTACTGTTGACATTGCACCAGATAGCCTTTTCACCGCCACTATTCGGGTTATTTAAAAGCCTTTGTTGTGGAACATTTGTCTACGTTGAAATATCATCAACGATTTTGTATCGCAAACCATTAGGGATAATCTTAAAAACGTATATATCTGGCTAGATGTGCAGCAGCATTGTGATTGCGGTGAAATGGCGGCTGTAAATAAGAAGGAACTTGGATGTCTGAAAAAAGGAGGAAGCGGAATGCTACAACCATAAAGCTAACTGACAATTACCTTTCTTCGAGATAATCCCCTTAGTCGGTATTTTAACGGCGTTAAGCTGATTTCTGCTTTATAAAGACGTATTTATTTTAAACTACTTACGAAGGAAACCCATTTCTTCCACCTACTCTCTTAAACCAGCCAAAACGATTCGCGAACGAATCCCGTGAATATTTTTTGCTTTGATTTAAGTTATAAACTAGTTTCTATCCCAGCCCCGTATTTCAATGTTTAAAACTGAATAAATGGATTATTTAAAGAAATATTTTGAAAATCTGCAGATTTTTAAAGTTTATTGTGGACGTGTACCTGACGGACGAAAATTTTAAATATCTGATTCTGGTGGATACTTTTACTGTCTTTTTATACAGTTATAAATATTAAAGTTAATGATACTGATAAACTAACAGCTTTCTTATAAATTTGCATATTTTCCACTAGACATTCCTATGTGTCCCTTGGTTTTTAGGACATCCCTCGTTTTTCCCCTCCATTATTTTGCATTCATGTCCTTTTCCTACCCATGAAGTAATCTACTCACCAAATCTTGAAAGTTGGCGGTTATACATGATGTATACAAACTTAACCTGTTCTCCAATGAGAAACGTAAACATAATACATAACCTACAACTTGAATGTTAAACTAATGAAGACTAGAGACTGAGCATGCAAGGCTACTGCAGGAACGGCATCCGGCGCTAGTCAACGGAAGTTGCTAAGTTGATCGATATTAACCTCGCTAGACTTACGATGTACGAAATCGTCCCCTTTCTTTTTGTTTCGTTCAGCAGCTTACAATAACGTTAATCGGATATATCAACAGTCACATATAATGGACTTCTTTTTGTTGCCACTCATTTTATTATTTTTTAACGAAGAACACTCGAACAGGGTAGATTAAAAATAAATTAGTGACGTAGCCGCCAACTTTCAAGATTTGGAGATTATACTAATCTATTCTAATAAATCAAATTGAAGTGTCTGCTTGTAATGTTAAACAAAAATCTTTTTACTAAATGCATATGAAAGTATATACGATACAAAAAAAACATTTTTTTAAATGTTTTGTCTGTCTGTCTGTCTGGTTGTTCCGTGTAATCTCCAAAACGGCTGGACCGATTTTGACAGGACTTTCACCGGCAGATAGCTGATGTTATAAGGAGTAACTTAGGCACAAAAGAATTAAAATCCATGAAATTGTGACCAAAATCCCATTGTAATAGGGAAGTAGGTATATATCCAATTAATAAATAATTAATTATTAACGTAAATCTCCCGAGTATTTTTATTTGCTTCGAGTAATAAAGTAGCAGTGTCCAGCACCGCGCGCGTTCCACGCACACGCTGCCGCCGTCGCCTCACCGAAAAGCGCCTCCCATCGACACACCGAAAGGCACCTCAACCACCAAACCACAAAGGCACCTCAAAGGCTGCCTGTCGAGCGCACTCAGAACGCGCGAGCAGGCTCTTGCTGTGTTAAATTCAAGCGGACAATAAAAATATAGATAATCACGGTAAATATATTAATTGCCAAAACTTGCTTAATACCATATTCTAACCGCATACCATATTCTAACCCCTCATTCTAACCGCAATGGTTAGCTCAGAAGTCAGGGACTCTGAGGGAGAGAGGCGGCATGTTATTATTTGTCGGGCCGCATGTGCGCCCAACATACAGTTATATTGGTAAATTGTCAACAACATGCAGTGCGGGAATGAGGTAAACCTGGAAACACTCATTAGACGGGGACAAATTATTGAATAGTTGTTTGTGTGTTAAGAGCGCAAAGTACTGCATTGCCGCTTGCGAAAGAAATTTCTATTCTTATTCTTTCAAAAGCGGCAATGGCAGTTTGTGCTCGTAATACATACATTTTTTCTACAATCGCCTAATACAGTGTGTTCTTGTATGTATTTGACATATCTTTATATATGAACCGATTTTTATAAGTTTTTTTTTTCATGTGTCTCATTTCTCATGTGTCATTTCTGACTGACAAGCGCCTGCTAAGGAATTTATAATAAATAAGCGAGCGGGAATTGACACTATTGCCGCTTTAAAGCGACAATTATGTCATGATCGGAAATGGCGTACTTTGCGTTGAGAATTGAAAGCGCAAAAGCCTACTATTGAGGCGATTGTAGAAAAAAATTATTTCGCACCAGCCGCAACGAGGACTTGAACTATCTGCTGCTAGGTGATCGAGCCGCAGATCTAACGCGCTAAATCGCTCGACTACCGTCCTCAAAACATTATAAAATTGTAGAGATCATTTGATTGATTTATTTGGTACCTATGTGCATGCATATAGTTAGGCTTATTCTATTTTCCTTAGTAGGTACCGTAAGTAAGAAAACATTCGTTATAATTTTTTTTGAAAAATTTATATCCGTTTCTTTTACTGATTATTCGTTAATTGTAAACAATTATAATTATTAACAAACCGACCCCAGTTGCAAAAACTTGTACCAGCCCCTACTTGTACCAGCCCCTTGGATACTTGTACCAGCCCCTACTGCACCCCCTGCATTGGGTATTATGTTTCTTATCCCGCTAAGAAGAAAAAAAGGACGTTACAAAATTTTTTAAAACCAAATTTAAACTATTTTATTATACCTAACTATTAGCTAAGTACTTAGGTATAGTTAATCCTTCGGGACAACAATGGATAAATAACATCTACGAAGACATATTATCTAGAAAATGCCGCTTTGGGGATATTAACATACAAAGTTAGTGATAATTACTACATAATACACTCGATCTCCGATTCATACGGGTTCCATTACATGCGACTATAAAACCATAGAAATCTAAATTGGGCGACTGACAAGCGATCGCCTCTATTATAGCCGGCAATCGCTTGTGAATGTTCAATTATTTAGGCGAATTTTACGAGTGCGACGCCACTTAATTCGTCTCCCACGTAATTTCATAGCTCCAGACGTTATATAGAGTAGCCCGCAGGCTGATAAAACTACACTTTACTTTATGCAAAAGGTCGTCCCTGGCAGTCCAAGCACGCCTCGATACTCTGCCAATAGATAGCAGTGGGTTTTAGCTTCACGCTGGTTACCCTAATGATAGCAATGACGTTTCTCGTGAGATTGGACGTGTATTTAGGACCAATAACTTTATCTGGAATTGACGCCACCGTGCTCGTTTATCGCCCCAAATGATCTTATAGTTCATTCGACAGCTTTTGATTCACCATAAAATGAGTAATACATTTTGCAATGGAAGTTGCTGGTTGACAAATATTATCCGCAATATCCGAACGTATTACGTATAATTACGAAATATAAATGTATATATATATATATTAATATATATATATATATATATATATATATATATATATATATATATATATATATATATATATATATATATATATATATATATATATATATATATATATATATATATATATATATATATATATATATATATATATATATATATATATATATATATATTATATTGAGATAAACGAGTATCTAGAGCCAAAATAAACAGTAAAATATAATAAACACACTAAATTATGAATTAAAATAAAATTGGTGAACAATCTATATTGTCCCAACTCTAGTAACAGTGCACTCACGCACGCATCTCTACAGATTGCAAGAACTATGCGAAACGCCAATCCACGGCGCATCTGATTGGTCAATATCTAATTGTGTTAATATCAAAGTTATTTATCGACGCAAAAATCTAAATTTAACATCATAGAAATAAACAGGTCCCAAGAAATTTCTATAATATCACATCCACATGAACTATGTTTATATAAACAGATTAATGCAGAAGCATCGTATTAAAAACGGGGTACGAGAGTCAACTCGGCTTTTGAATGTGGAAATTAGATTACGAAAGATAAATGTGATGAGTGAATATTGTTTAAAATACAAAATTAAATCATTAATTATAGATATTAAATGTAAAACAAATTCATTAAAATACTAGCATTGATATGATTGGCCAGATCATGTGAAAATAGAGTAACAAGAAGCTCGTATCTAAGGAAGTTCAATTGTTCAAAATCGAATAACTTCCGGAGAAACAAATAATAATGCAATAAGGATTACCATAATTAAAAAGTTTTAAAAAATATAACAATAGGGTGCTCCATTCAAAATAACGAAGTTAGCGTTAACTTCCGGTGCAACTGGAAATGCTAGAAATAATAACGTCAATAGTATTCACTCAAAAATTAATATATGGATATTGTTTTTTTTTGTATTTATTTGGAACCATGTTTTTTTCTCTCTGCCTCTGCCTCTCACTGTGGGTGGAGAATTGTATTGGCTCTAAAATTATTTAGTTGTTTTTTGCTGAAGGTTAATTTCCAAATATACAGGGTGCTTTAGAAAGAGTTGGTATATCTATAATTTTTTATTAACTCATAACTTTTAGATAACCGGTTTTGATTAATTTTTGTTTTTGATAACGGATTTTGTGTCACATTCTGTATTAACATCTCCCGGAACGGTTTTGGAACCATCGGCATCGGTTTGCTGCGCCAAATAAGGCAATTGTTCAGCGCGTCCCAATTTCGTTATCGCTATTTAAATCTCAAACTCCATTTCGTAAATTTTTAAAGACGGATCTCTCACGGGCCAGCGATATAATAAGGAGATCATTTTTGGATCTGTGTTGTATCCTGCCAATGCAGTTGGATGGCATCATTTTATATTTCTGGACGACACGACACCGCAAGACCGCATAGAGAGCTAGCGGTGTTAAATACGGCTGGCGACGAAGATATAAATAAATCATCTTCCCCTTCCACCGCTCTCCTAATAACTTTTAATCTTATTATTTCAATGCAGAGAACATGTGCGGGACTTTTTCCGGAGATGGCTGGATGACCAACATCCACAGCCTAAAACTCGACAAGAGCTCAGCGATGTTTTACCAGTTCTATGGCAGCAAATACCACGGGAATATATTAATCACTGCAGTGCGAGTATTATGTATTATTGTGTGCATATTATTATTATAGATTATTGTACCGAATTGTTTTAAATGTTAATTTTTGTCATTATTCCGTTATTGCTATTATGTTTTTATACTTGGTAATAAAATGGGAGTTACTTAGAAATGTTTTGAATATTTTAAATTGTCAACAAAAATCTTCAAAACTTTACTAAACAAAGTTTGACATTTCAATAGCGATAACCGAAATTGGGACGCGCTGCATATTTGCCTTATTTTACGAATAATAGTCCACAGGCCTTTCGGGAGAAGTTAACACAGGTGCAGAATATGATACAAATGCTAATAAAAA